>JAVQJG010273980.1:0-50898 GCA_036024015.1 Craterocephalus amniculus
CCAGCTTTTTTTGGCCCCCCCCCCCCCCCCTTCTTTCACAGTAGCTGCTTGTTTTAAGTTAATTAAGCGTAACAACAGCGTCAGACCCACAGACAAACCCCTCAATACTCACACAGTCTCAGGTTCTTGAACTCTGGTGAGTCTGCATACGAGCACATTTGGTAAAATATGTGATAATTGCGCTCATCATCTGACTAGAAAAGAAACAAGACAAAACCAAACCAAACAGTTGAAGTCATTATCAGAAATCAGGTAGGTAAAAAGGAAAAGAAGGAAAGAAAAAAAAAAACATTTAAAAGAATATTCCTTTCGTGTGCTACCTGAAAAACAACTCTGGATTTCTCTAGCAGGTAGGTCCTCATGTTCGCTCCAATGATCCGGTACCTCCTGTCAAAGCTGATCTCTGTGTATTTTCCAAACCGGCTGCTGTTGTCATTCCGGGTGGTCTTTGCATTTCCTATTGCCTGAGAAAAAGAACAGACCCCTCACCCCTGTGCATCATAACAGTATATCCTGTAGTCCTGCCAGTTCTGATATATCAACTTTTTGCCTTTAGTTGAAATAACTGCAATTCTGAGAAAAGCTATTGCTCAAGTGAAACACATAAATACATAAAATAAACATACCTCTGTTATTGGATTGGATGCCAGCACTTTGTCTTCTACTCGAGTCTTACTTCCAGATTTGCTCACAACAGCAAAGTACCTCATAGCGTATCGAGCAGACACTGTTTTGCCAGCTCCAGATTCCCCGCTGACTATGATAGACTGGTTCTTGTGGTTTCTGAGAATGAAAAGGTATTTAATGTTGCTACAAACATCCCTGCTGCACATTCTGTGGCTATATGAAGTTTTATTACCTGGCCATCTGTTTGTAGGCCTCCTCTGCCACAGCAAATATATGAGGATCCATGTCTCCCATGTTTTGCCCCGAGTAAGCATGAATGATTGCATCTCCATAGATAGGAAGCTGTTTATAAGGATTTACAGCCACCAAAATGATCCCTGAAAATGAGGAAAAAGCAGAGTCTGAGCCAAAAACACAACCTACCGTCCAGTGACTCAGCACTTGGGAACATTTTGCAAGGTAATGTTTCTGGAAACTGTACCGCAGTAGGTGTAGATGATTCTGGATTCCACAAATCGCACTTTGAGATTGTGCAGGACAGCAGGCTCATGCAGGTAGCTCAGAGCGGTCAAGTCATTTTCTCCTACTAAGATATCTGGGTTTCGAAGAGGAGGGAGCTGAGGTTTAGATGGGTCAACCGGGTAGCGGTACTCCTGTGAAGGAACCAGTTTTATATGAGGAAGATTCAGCATTAAAAATACCTCTGTTGTAAATGTGTATATGTTGAGGTTGAATTTGTTGCATTTTACTTACGGTGCCATCTTCAAGAAGTAGTTCAAGTACAATATCTCCAGATTGGAAGTCTTTTGTGATTTCAGCTGATTTCCACACATGTTCAGCATCTGGTATCCACACTTTATTATACTGAGAGAAAAGTGCCAAGTTATCAATTACTGATCTGCCTGTTTCTGGGGTATCACCTTAAATGATTTCCTGTATATATATCGTACTGAATCAAATTAGACTATAACTAGACATATAAAAATATAAATATCCCATTGAAATTCAGAGTCCTATAGATAGTTTGGCCTACATGAATACTGTACAACACTCTGACAAAGTTTCCATATGTCTCTATAAACTTCAAAAAGCTCCACAGTATAAAAATAAGTACTAAGACTTTCTTTTACCCTCGTGTACAGCTCCGACAGCGCCATTTTTGTTCATTATTCCTGTAACTTTTGTTAATGCAATTTTGTTTAACACCTGCTATCTCTCTGCGCTCTCCAGGATACCATCGAAGTTCCTCCCTGGTTCTCACAACGACGAATCTATCAAAAGTTCCACAAAGTTACTCCACACTTCCGGTTGTAACCAGCAAAATAATAGTCAAGCTGAGACATAATTTTGTCTTTTCATTTCATGTAAGGTCGTGCCATTTTTTAAGGAGACAAGGAATTAATGGCCATGTTAATTTAGTGTAATATGAAAGCCAGGGAGGACAAAGCCAAAAATTCACACTGATAACACAGCCTTTATTTTTACACAACAACCGACAATCTTACAGTTTTTCGTATCTTTGCGGCCAGCTTGTCGCACACCTGTGTGACTGTCCCCGCCCTCCACCGCGTCTCATGACACGGGCTTGTCTGGCTGAGTGCGCTCGTACAGATCAAGGATCCTCGCAACAAAAGAAACCGGATACAAGCATGTGAGCACTTTAAGGGATTTCCCCCCTATAGTCCCAAAATGTTGCTGATTCACCTTAAACCAACCCAATGGCCTATATTATTGCACCACTGTCTATGTGCAATACTGACACAACAGTGGATAAGTTCACAGCAAAGGCTTTGGAAGAAAACGCGGACATTCCTTCTGTGGACAAAAGGAAATTTAAAGGCTACAGGTTAATCATTCATGAATTTAAAGACCTGTTCACATGTTTAACATTTGTACTCAGAAAAATAAGGACAAACTCCGAAATATGAAAACATATCTGAAATGATAAACATATTCATCTTAGTCCAAGCCTGCTCTCTGATCTACTGAAGGTGTGCTGAAGCAGTTTGTTTAATTCAATACATGTTCCTTTTCTATTCTTTGATATCCAACCAGACATTATAATTGCTCCACTTTTAAGCTGTTCAGTCCATCTTACTGGAACGGCAGTCTATGACCAATATCAAGACTTTATTAATACAAATATAATAGCAAAGTTTTTAATTCCTGCAGCTTGTCTCAATATAAATACCTTAAAGTTACAGCAGTCATAGAAATATATAGTTACAAATATAAAATTTTATTCCTGAATTTCAAGACATTTCTAAGATTTTTACATTAGTATTTTAGCTCCGGCCACAGAAACACCTCAATTCCTTGAATATTTTTATAGATCTCACAAACCAGGCACATGATTTACCAATTTTTAAAAAAAAAATGTCCCATTTTTTTGCCATAGTTTTGACATTATCTATGTTTGAGATTCTGTAATGAGCCAGTATTCAAAAAAAGCATAAGCAACAGTTGCCTGAGGGACCTTCAACAAATCTGTTTTTTCTAAATTGTGTTTAATTGTTCAGTTGTTACTCTATGTATTGCACAAAAATATAAATATAAATAACCCTGTGTTGCTTCTTGGTGTCTTGCAGTACAGTCTGGTCATGAAAAGTGAAAACATTGTTGCTTTTCTTTTTATGATTTTTGTTTGTTTGCTTTTTTTCCTGATTGATGCACTGATTTGTCATCAGACTATCTAGACACGGGTTAGGAAGCCAAGATTAAGGCTGGTGGGGATCTGAATGGTCTCTAGAGCCACAGAGGACGGTGTGAACGGCAGTGTAACAGAGAAGATTTTCTTCGCATCCATCATTAAGGTAGATGACTCAGTCCTGCCTTTCAAAAGGCCCTAAAAAGGAAAAAAAATGTTGCTATATTATAAATACATGGATGACAAACCTGTAAATAAAACACCTAAAATATTTTACTCACTTTAATAATTGTGATAAACGTGGTTGACACTCGCTCTTCAAACTCAATCACTGGGGTGTACAAGGTCAAGATTTTAACAATCTGTCAGTAAACAAAAACAAACAGCGATCAGAGTAAATATTCTGTGGACAGATTTGGAAGTTGGGCTTTTCTGATGCCGACCTGCTCTGTGGTCAGGGCAGTGCACATGTTGCAGATTGCACGGGCGTCTGCCTCTGTGTTTTTCTTGATCTGTAGAAGCTGTGCAGCCTGAATGAGAGGCTCCAGAGTTTCCTTTGCACCACAGTCTGTCATCTCCCTCTCAGTCAGCCATTCCTCCAGCTGCCAAACATTGTACCTGAGGCCAGACAGGAAATGAAGAAAAAATCTGGATTTAACCCACATACATCTAGAGTAACTCCATCCTGTCATCAGTTATGTACCAATACAATAATAAAAAGTCAGTTTTGGTCTGGATACAATTATTCTTTTTAATATTTATATTTATCTCTTTTTAATATTCCCACGATGTTTAATTTAATTAGCATAAACATCGGCATTTGCCATTCACTATAAACATAAAAGCCAGTTTCAAATAAGGTGTTGGAGCAAGATGACTCATACTAATGAAAATGGAAACTTTAGGGAAAATTTAGGTTTAAAAATCAAAGACTAATGCGATATACAGTTAATTAGAAAGAAAAAGTAGAGCTCTTTGTAAGAGTTTAACTTTCAGACATTTAATTATAAAAATATGATCATGCCAATGATCCTAAATTCGTCATTACTACGAGGGAGCATGTGTGGTTGTTTCTCTGCGGCCCTATGATGTCCAGGATATTTCTCTGCCTGTTGTGCATTAATAGTCCCCCAGATCCAAAACAAGATGAAGCGGGGATGGAGAACAGATGGATGTTTTGATCACACAACAATGTTAGTGATTTATTCTGGTTCACTGATAATGCAAAAGGAACTTAGATTAATACGACCATCATGAACAAAAAAACATAAATCCTATTTAATAATCTCAGTATCCTCGTAGTACCTAATCTGCAGGCCTTTGCTCCATGAGCACATGTCCTTCCTCAGCAGCAGGTGATTGAGGGTGACTGCACAGATGATGTAAAACTGTTGCTTGACCACCTGTTTGATGAGATCCAAGTCCATCCCATTCTGACTCATGATGGTATAGAAGAAGCTGAGACGCTGCAAGAGAACTTCCACAGTGACAGCCTCTTCAGGGAATTTAGTGCTTCTCTTCCTCAGGCCTGTCGGTTTGGACCCCAAAACACCCTGAATTGTCTCGTGCTCCAGCATGCTCGCCACTAAACATTAAGCACAAATTGAGAGAGGCCTCAGACTTTGTAAGAATATGATGTTAGTTACCACACAGACAGAGATTGTGTTCTTTTACCTATAAGGGGCTGCAGGATGTGTTCCATGCACTTAATGAGCTGACGGTAAATTTGGATGGCCAGGTCACCAAAAAGCTGATGGTACTCCGATAATTCAAAATTAACCAGGCACTGCTCATTCTGCTTGGCTGTGTTGTCCACCATAAAAACCTACAGGAAGGACGGATTGTACATCCACCAGGTTTAATAGCGGCACACTTAGAAATGTAAAGATAAAAGGTGCATCAAACCTGATTCGGCTCACCTCATCTCCACTGTACTGCTTCAGACAGTTCATCAACCTGCCTGAGTTGGCCAGCCAGAACGACACCGCTTCAAAGTCATTTCTTTTCTGCAGAAAAGTGTAAAATCCTGTTAATACAACCATCCTTTCATTTCCACAGACCAGGGTTAAATAACGCACCTTTATGACGCCTTTGATGCTGCTGATGGTGGAGTTGAGCAGGGTGCTGACTCTCTTCTCATCGTTCACATTGTCGGCATATCGTAGGCACATGAAGATGATGTAAGCTGGAAGACCCGGAATGAAGCTGACAGCGACACCACGAGGCTTCAGGTCTGAGAAGATTGCAACGTTGTGCGGCCCAACGTTTAAGTACTGTTTTCATTGTGCATCACATTTAACTTTAAGTATGTACCGAACAGAAAGGTGGCTCACCTGTGACCAGATTCTTTAGCAGGCGGCTTGCGTCAGCCTCCTTGTACGCCAACATGCCCTGGTACTCCTTCTCCTTGCGGGTGATACAAACAGCTCTGACAGAAGCGCTCATCACAGAGGCACCATTTGTTTGCTGGGCACTTGCTAAACAGGATTGACATAAGTTATGAATAGATGTTTTGTTTAAAGAATCTTTAGAATATAAGTAAATGGATGCAGAAAGAGGTTTACTCGGACTACCTTCAAAATCTTCAACTTTTTTCATGTAGATTTTAAGTTGTTTCTTTAGCTTTCGTATGACTTTGTCCTGTTTTTCTTGATGCTCCATGTGCTCCTGAAATAAATTAGTTAGATTAAGTAGAATTGAAAAAAATATTTAAAAAAATATTTTCATATCAGGAGGAAACTGTAAAATGGAAAAGGGGAAAAAGGGTAACAAGCAACTTTAATACATGGCAGAGCAGATGGTTTTTAAAATATAAACCTAAAAATGTTTTTAATCAACAAGTCAAGCTTAGCTTTAAGTTTGTAACGTCTAGCCTTTCATTTTGATGAATTTCTACATGGTGAAAATACAACGAAAGGCAGATTGAAAGATCTTGAAGATCAGCCAGTGTGCAGACTTACTACGTTTTCTTTGGTGAGCCGTGTGATCTCATGCTTGAGGCTTGCCTCAACTCGAGCATCTTCAGGCAAGAGGAGGCTCTCAGCCAGCAGCTTTTGCTGCTGCTCCTTCTCTTCCCTCAGCTTGTTCACTTCTTCAGCTAATTTCTTGTTCTTCTCATTGTGATCATGCTCCAGTTTCTGCATCTGTGTCTCCAGCAGCCTACAAGAAGGAGTGGTAGGATGTAGTTCCACTGAGCATGTACATGCTTCAATGTATGTTCAGATTACTACATCATTACCTGTTGGTCTCTTTCAAGCCTTCATAGGCAAGCCACAGCTCTCCATCTTCATTTAGCGTATGGATGTCAGTGGACCTGAAGAAAAGATTAGAAAGCAACGGTAAATCATGCCCTTTTCTTCATTCTAAGAGTTGAATGTGAAATTGTTTTATATTTGATCTAACAGAATAAAGAGGCCTCAAACAACTGAGCTGAAACAATGGGAAGACATTTTGATTTTAAAATTGTGGTAACTATGTATGGTTTAACAAAGGCTGATGCAAAACAGCATCAAGCATGGCCTTGGTACAAGTTATAGTAGTGTATAAGAATAAAAACCGATCATTGGTATGTTTCAACAATAGTTAATTAAGAATTTGTAAATCATTTATTTCTATTATATTTACATTTTTCATTGTTTCCATACTTTTTTGGAGACAGTTCTGTAACAATAATTAATCAGACTGTGGGTTATACAAGCAGCAATAAGTGAAACATTGGTTCACTTTTAAAATAAATTAATTTGAACATTAAGGAACAACTTACAGTTGATTTCAGTATTAATAGTGTTTTGACCATAAACGGCTGAAAGGCCTAATAAAAGCAAAGGCAGACAGAAAGCAATTTCATGTGTAATGTGGCCTTTCATTCAGTCATTTGGGAGAAACAAATTTACACGTGTAAGACCTTTAACATACACAATAATTCACAGAGCCATGTGGGCCTTACCTGTCCACGTCTTGTAATGAAGGAATTTCACTGAGATTTAACTTCACAGATTCTCCAAGTACAGAGCCCTGGAGGAAAGTTAAAAGGTTTTTATTAATATAACATTTAAAATAACCATATTTCTTCTCAAAGTTCCAATGAACATTTTGTCAAAGCATCAAATTTTACTTAAAAAATATTCCGTATTAGAAAAGCAAACAGTGTCACTTAAATTCTCACCCGATGTTTAAGAGCCTCCTGACGAACCATATGTGACCGAAGGAGCAGCACTTCCTCTTTTCGCATATCCAGCTCATCGTTAGAAGAACTCAGCTGCTCCACTAGGATGTTGTAGGGCAAAGAACCAGGGGCAGGGGGTGCTGCGTCGCTATTCTCATTGGTCAGAGACTTCCGCAGCTCATTGAGATCATGCTTCAGTTTTTTGTTCTCAGTCTCAAGTTCTTGTCGCTGAATTAAAAACATTTGTAAAAGTAAACAAATCTATGCTTTGTCTGTTGTTTTTTCAGCATTTTAATACAAAGATAATTTATCATAGCCTATTAAAAGGACATATATTTGCTAAACTCTAAAATAGATAATCATACCTTCAGGGTTTCCAAATCCAGTTCTGCTCTGCCGACGGTTTTCTGCTCCTCCACTTCCTTTTCAAGAAAATGTTGCACAATATCAACAAGTATACAAAACAAATAATGTAAATCTTAATAATAAACAAAAATCATTTAAAATGCGGAATTTTTCCAGTAGGAAAAAAAGGAAAGTCATACTTTTGCCTTTTGCTGTTGAGCCTCTTCTCTTTTGTCCAGCTGTTTCCAAAGTGACCGATTTTCCTGCTCCAGTTCCTTAACTCGCCTCTGGAGCTTGAGAAGGATGGGCAGGTCCACTGTTGTGTCTGCCTCATCCTGTCAAAACACAGCGAGCATTAGCAGATACATCTCTTCACCGTTTCGCTAGAATGCTGCACTAATAGGATTATAACACACAGAGCATTAGAAATTCTTCCCAGAGCTGTTCCTAAGAGAGAATTAGATTTTCTCTGTCTGGGATTTGATCAATTAATCAAAACATACAAAAATATAAGAAATCTTTTTTTAATCTCCCTTTTTTTTAACCATTAAAACGTTTCCTGTACTTTCAAATCCATTTTCTCATCAAATGATAAATGCAATTTAGAAAATGTGGCCCTACATAAACCTTTACTTTACTTGCATATAATAAGTTTATACTGTTATGACAATATTGTTATTACCTCCTTACAAGACACTACATAGTTTTTATTTCTTGTCAATTTAGAAAATACAAGCAGGTTGCAGCAAACATGTACAGAGAGAGCATTTTGTACATTACCTCTGTTTTCATGGAGCTGTCCTCACCCTCAGTAGAGTCTAAACTCTGAGAAAACTCAGATGAGTCGCTGCTGTAGTTGGAGTCTTTCCGCTCGAGACTGGATTTGTTTGAGTTCTAGTTAAGAGTGAGAGAAAATGGTTAAGATTAATTTAATTATCATAAACTGACCGGAGACTGTGTAATACATTTAATTTAAGCCGTACTATAAACCCTTTCATAAAAGCAGTTGTCTGAAATTGAATTAACTGTTAAGTTAAAATTAAAAACATAGTTAAAAACAAGTTATTGTTGACAATTCAGAATTCAGAAATAAAAACTTTTATCTGTGTCTTCTGGTTGGGCAAGGGGTTGTTTACAGGATGAAAGGAGAATGAATGACTGTGGCCGACGTGGATTTTAGATAGACTGAACTTGTTTTTTATCTTCAACTTTACACTGTTGATACATTTAACCTGATGTTCTGTAACATTAAACCTTTTCTTGCTACTGGGAAGTGGCTTCAGTGAGTCCTTCCTGAGTGTAAAAACTTCCCTCAGTCACCCTTTGTGCCCTTTAAACTCATCAAATCAACTCATGTTACGATTCAGAAGGAAGTATAAAAGAAGTTCCTCACAATGTTGAAACTCATCTCCTCCTTCAGGTCTCTGTGCTGTTCCTCTAGATGCAGATGTTCACTCAGCAGGCTTTGGTATCGAGAACGTTCTTCGGTTAAATCCTTCTCCAGCTGCCTGGTGTTCTCAGAGTTGGTTTTAATCTCTGATGCAAAACAGTTCAGTTTTATTTATCCATTTATTTTACGTTTAGGTATGAGTGGTAAAACATTTTAAAAAAAGGTTTGAGGTGAATGAAATACCTGTCAGGTGTTGAGCTTGTTCGAGTATTTCCTTGTTCAGTTCATCTATATTACTCATTAACAAGTCGTTCTTCATGTTAAGCTCATCAACCACCTGTTTAGAAGATATAAACACATATTTTGGATCATTTGTCATATTCGTCATAACTGTGAAGGATTTAGAAAATAAAAACAAAGGAAACAGAAAAAACAGAAAATATAAAAAAGTTCCTCTGTGAGATTCAGTCTGATCTTTCTAGAGTGAAAATTGTTGTTGTTCACCACACAGCCGTAACTAATCTGATAAAAACTAAAGACTGAATGTACTGTAAGGCTGCTTCTAACTTTCTTTAACTTACAGTATTTTCTCATCATGGCAGCTGATAATAAAACTTCATACATTTCACTGAAGGCATTTTCTCCACTAACACTCATTTATGAATCCCTCATGTTACTATTACAGAGGAATTTACATAAATAGAAAATTCCAGGAGTTAACCTACCTGTTGTGTCTGCTCCTTGTAGATCTTTGCCTGCTCCTCCAGCTCCTCTTTCTCTCTGCAGGTCTTTTCCAGTTCGTGTTCAAGGAAGGAGAGCTGCTCCAGCAGTGAGGGAACTTTCTCTGCTGTGGCTGCGAGTTCCTGCTCGGATCTACGAAGGTTTTCTATCTCTCTGTTGTGTCTGTCTCTGTCATTAGTGTGGGTCTTCTCCAGAACACTCAGCCTCTCACTGAGCTCTCTGTTTTCTTTATGCTGCAGGGGGAGATGCAGACACATGCTTTGCATGTGATGTGACAACTCCCAATGACCCGATGTTTCATCATCTAATTATTTTTTCTTGTTGTTATGATTCCACCATAAACTGCAGACAAAAGTAAACATTCATGCCCACCCAACACTCACCTGCTCATTTATCTTGTGCTGCAGCTGCATTATCTTGTTTTCCATGCCAACGTTAAGCTTCTTGAAGTGCTCCACAGAACGCGCCTCTGCCTTCAGCTTTTTCAGCTCTTTCTTGGCCATCATGCGACGTAAGCAGCTCTGCAGCAGGACGATGGCCGTCATGGTGCGTCTGAAATGCTGCTTGGCAAGCCAGCCTCTCACCCACCTCTGAATGACCACTGCTTTTTGCTCAAACATCAACTGTAACAAAGAAATGTTAATAAAAGGTCACATGGTGATACCTAAAGGGATTGATAGTATGATTAGATCTAAGCAAAGTTAGAAGTTAAATAAACATTTAATAATAAATTGGTGCCTTCAGTGATTACCTCAGTGTGACAAAATTATCCAACAAAATGATAACTAAGACCTTAATTTTTTTAATAAAGCGTGTTGTTACCTTATAGTACTGCTTTCTCGCCACGTAGGCTCTCCACATGCACTGAATAGTGATAGCTGCAGAGCGCTGCTGCAGGTAGCGTCTCCTTTTCACCCACATTCGCACATAACGCTGGATGACAACAGCTGCTCTGGTTTGCCGAAGGAACTTAACAAAACTAAAAAAGGAAACATTTCACAAAAATTATTTTGATATTTCAACTGCTTTTTAACAGCTTACTTTTTTATCATTTACTATGTCCACTCACCAGCGTGCCTGGTGACCCCGCACATGTTTCTGAATGGTGATGGCACATTGTCTCATCCTCAGATACTTTTTGCGGGCCAGCCAGCAGCGGATAGTCTTCTGGATGCAAACACAAGCTGAACGCAGTTTGTCAGAGCGGAGCTTCTCCAAGTAAGCCACTTGTCCAGCCCTGAAGAAAATTTTGCTTTTCCCAAACTGGTATTTCTCCTGGTCCTAGGGAGAAAAAATATAAAATACATTAGAATATATAATATACCATATTTCAGTAGACATTTAATTCATTTTCTTATCAAAAGGAGAATAATTGAATAATTCCATACCTTTATTAGTTTTCCTAGGAGATTTTTGCATGTTTGTTTTTTATCCGGAAGCGCATCCTTCTGCTTCATTAGGACACGATATCGACTGAAGAATTCCTGATAGGTCCATCTGTAATGTTTGAGTAAGAATAATGATTTGAAGACAATTTGTTCACAAACAATCGTGTATAACATCTACAAGCTTACGTATTCAGATCACACAAACTATAATATATACTCAGCCTGGTGCTCATATGCCTGATGCTGATGTTACCTAGATGGGAAACCTGCTGCTGAAATCCGGATTGTCTCCAGGATGCCACATGCTCGAAGTTGCTGCACAGCCCTTACAGGATCCAAGCTTCATATAAAAACACAGAGATGCTCATACAAAAAATGTGACCATACAAGTCTTAAATGTGTACAACTGTAGATGATTTTATGAAACAGGAAATGAAACAAATCCTCACGTGAATGGAGCTTTATGGTCATTTGGTTTGATGCAGCGTACATAGTGAGGGGTTGTAGCATTCAAAGTGTCCATCAGCAAAAGTAGGGATTGTCGAAACTGAATTTAAAAAAGAAGTAAAAATTTTAAACTAGAACTAATTAGTAACTATATATAAAAATGCATGCATTGAATCTTCAAGTTGCATGTTTTGCTCACGAAACATCATTATATCCTTAAACACTGAAACCTTTCATTTGACTATAATTTTGCAAACCTTCCCCACCAGGATAAAGGAAAAAATGTGTCTTGCTCTGACCTGCAGTCCAACAGTCTTCTTGTTATGCTTCTGGCTCGGCCGAGCTCTTCCACTGGTCAGTTTGTTAGAGGAGGCCGTTCCCTTGTCATCATCCTCAAACAGCTTCAGCAGTAAGTCAAACTGAAACAGTGACAAAACACAATGCTGTCACTGAACAGCAGGTGGCAGTGTTTTCAAACACAAAATGCAAACGTGACTGTATTTCCTCCAATAGTTATGCCTGAACAATTCAAGGGTGTGTGCCCACAAGCTTGCAACATAAAAATGACTTAACAGTTATTTGCTTTTTGGCTTCTTGGCTGTCAAGAGAGGTGCTGACATTAATTTCCACCGAATGTCTAACTGCCCTTCACATGACAGACTTATGGAGATACGGCTCAGATCCGAGAGTAAGCTGTGAACACATCATTTCACCTTGCTCTTTTTCAGCACATTTATCTGCTCCTCATTGACTGTGTCCTTATTTTTCTCCAGGAAGCCCACACACTGGTACTCCACCTAGGCACAAAGGATCTGGTCACACAGTGTTCTTTGACTGAAAGGGCAAAGGTAGTTCAGAGGCTGAGAAATACTGATTAGTACAGTTACAATGAACAAAAATGTCGCTTGGGGTGAATAAATTCTGACAATGCAACCAAAAAGAAAAGTTTATGAACTATACTGGAGTAATTATCAGACTATCAAAGGGTTAACACATGGACCTGACCCCTTGAGCAACCTAATCTTTTCTAAATGGTAGATGATGAGACGCCTGAAGACCTGGAGAAAATCCACATAAACACACAACAGTTTCCTTTTTTGGGGATTGTAAAACACTGGACTTCAATACAACCTCAGCCTGAGCTACAGCATAGTTTTTCACCTTGTCAGCAAAGTGGTGGATGATGAAGGCTCTATTTGATAGCCTGGGTTTATCAAAGTGAGTGCTCTGCTTCAGAAGGGTGTTGTACAGCTTCTGAGCCCATGTGTCGTCACAACCTTTGGGCATCTATGGAAAGAGGAAACGCTGACGCATCAGTTAGTCATGGCATTAGTCATAGCCTCCACAATTACTGTGGTGGAGAGTCTAGAGAGTTTGGGGGCAGATTTTCAGTGAAAAGGTGAGTCTTTCTACCCTGCACTCCTCATCCAGAAGGTCCAGGATCCCCAGTTTGGCCTCAATAAGATTAATGCAGGGCTGGTTATCATAGAAGTCGATCAGTGTCCAAGGAATCTCCTCTTTCATGTATTCCTCTTGCTCCAGTTTGAAGACATGCTGGAAGAAGTAGCAGAGAAAAGCTGTTTGCATACAGCAGGCTTTGATTAAAAGAGAAAAAAACTGAGCAGAAGAAGAATTGTACCAGGTTGAACTGCTGCTGCAGCTTCTCGTTGGCATAATTGATGCAAAACTGTTCGAAGCTGTTCACATCGAATGTTTCAAACCTGAAAAAATGTATGTTTGAGTCCATCCACCAAACTTAATGTGTTGGGTATAGATTGACAAAAAAATCTCAAACTTATTAAAAAACGTACCCATAAATGTCAAGCACACCAATGAACGACTTTTGTTTGGCTGCAGATTTTAAGGCACTGTTAATACTGGTCACGATCCAGTCGAAGAGCCGGGCATAAATGTGTTTGGCTAGCGCGTCGCGGCCATCGACTGCGTTTATCTTGGAAACAGACTTAACAAAAGTTTCTGTGGTCGTCTTAAGTTTCTTGTGGCATAACCAATGGGACATCTCTTCACTAGGCACCCCCACCAGCTCACAGAAAACAATCAGGTGGGGATCATCTGGCTGGAAGTACATGAAGAATAATAATCTCACCTCGTTGCATACCTTGATCAAACTGTGAAACACAAATAGTATATCTATGAAAAACATTACATGTAGGCATAATCAGTGCTTACCAAGATGCTGCATCTATCTGCTGACTGATCCTTCACCTCCACATTGCTGAGATGGAGAACAGCGGAAAGAATCTGATAAATTTCCATTTGATCGCTTTCGCCAACTCCTATAACGTAAACAACACAATATCCAATGATCAATCATGCTTGAAAATTAAAAGATAAATAATTTATTATTTTACACTCACCTAAGAGGGAGAAAGCTCTCCTGGTGCTGCACATCTCTTTGGCATCATCCACTCCACTGATGACAGGACTGTGACCCTGGTTAGTGCAGTGGAAGTCATCTGCACAACCTTCAAGCAATAACCATATTGTTACTATTAATAACTATTATTATTATTATTAATAATAATAATAATATCCTGTTACAACTACTTTGAACATAATTGAAATAACTCTATTTTCAAGTTATTCTGTAAGTAAAAATAAAGGTGTAACATACTCACAGACCTAACTTGAAGGCTTTGAACTCTGGTAAATATGAAGAGGCACAGAGCTGGTAGAATATATGGTAGTTTCTTTCTTCTTGAGCCTAGCAAAAGCCAGAGGTAGATAACTAGAGAAATACTGCACAGACATTCATGAAATCTTACCTCATACTGATAAATTACAGTTTGAGCCAAACAAATGAAAATGTCTTAAAAAGGTGAAGGTGAAGATTGCGTTAAAAAAATTGAGAAGATATAGTCAATTTGGATATCGCAATAATATTTAAATCCAGGTGTGCGTGTGTGAAATCAGAGCATGAATTTACCTGAAACACAACTCTAGATTTTTCCAGTAAGTACGTTCTCATGTGAGCGCCAATTATACAGTGCTCCTCGTCAAATCCAATCTCAATGTACTTCCCAAAGCGACTGCTGTTGTCATTCCTTGTCGTCTTAGCATTCCCAAAAGCCTAAATCAAATAGATATGTAAGCCGTCTGTAGAACATTTAGCATTTAATACTAGCATTTTGAAATATTTTCCAATATTACCTCCATGATGGGGCTGGATGCAAGAACTCGTTCCTCCACATTGGTCTCCCCAGAGGAGCAGCTGACTGTAGCGAAGTAACGCATAGCGTACTTAGCAGAAACCGTTTTGCCAGCTCCAGACTCACCACTTACTATGATGGATTGATTTCTCTGGTCTCTGCGTGTAAATTTGAGAACATACAAGCAAAATGAGGTTTTTGAGTGTTAGCTTGAAGGTAAACAAATACAGACTTGAAATTTATTATGGTGGGTTCAAACCTGGCCATCTGTTTATACGCTTCCTCGGCTACTGCAAAGATGTGGGGGTCCATATCCCCCATGTTTTGCCCACTGTAGGCATGAATGATGTCAGGCTCATAGAAATGAAGGCTCTCATAAGGATTGATGGCAACCAGGACAATTCCTAAAACCAACAAAGAAGAAATAATAATGTTAGACTCTTTTGAAATCCACATCTAATTAGACTAATGCATCTTAACAATGCATGTATCCTGAATGTTGGCTATACCTACTGTATACACACGCTATACCCTTATTTTTCATAATCAAAAAATATTAACTGAAACATTTCTTGTATATAAAATCTTTTTAGTCAAATGTTTTAACTTGTTTATAAATGATAAAATGAAATCATTTTCAGATTTGTACAATATCAGTTCTGACCTACAGAGTAAAATAAAAGCTAAAGACTAAATATAATATATATACGTATATCTATATGGATACATGACTGTGTCTGTGTGTCTCTGTGTGTATACAACACATCACATTTGTGCTGTGTTCTCTTAAAGGCAGTGTCTGCATCACAATAATAATCTGCTTAACACACTACAGATTATGTCAGCACATATGGTGAGCAAGGCTCCAAAGTCTACACAGACAATGATAGTGGGAGTAAAAGGAGATGAAGCTCATTACCACAGTAGGTGTATATCAGCTTGGAGTCAATAAAGCGCACTTTAAGGTTGTGTAGTACAGCAGGTTCATGAAGGTAGCTGAGAGCTGTGAGGTCATTTTCCCCTACAAGGATATTAGGGTTTCTTAGAGGTGGCAAGTTGTT
Source organism: Craterocephalus amniculus (assembly GCA_036024015.1). NCBI lineage: Eukaryota > Metazoa > Chordata > Actinopteri > Atheriniformes > Atherinidae > Craterocephalus > Craterocephalus amniculus. Next base: position 15,982 of record JAVQJG010273980.1, read on the forward strand.
GGTTTTGGGGTCTATTTTGTGCTCCACTCTCTGGAAAGACAAACAAAAACGTAGTTTCATGTATGTACAGTCAAAACCTTTGAGAAAGAACCAATAGATTTTAATGGAAAAACCAATAAAGAAACAAAAATAAGCGATGTGAATAGGTAAATACAAACATCAGCATCAGTTTTAGTTGAAATTAAACCAACAGAGACAGCTGTGCCTGGCCTGCTCACACTGAGTGGAGATAATACTTTGGCCTTATTTCCATAACTGACTTGCATGCCCAAACTCGACATAATAGCTGCAGGTCGCAGCAGTGCTGAGGCAAAAATGTTCAACTGTGGTACTCTTTTCAGAAATACTTAGGTTATTATTAATCCATCTACTTTGAAACCAACACATAAACCTTTAGTATTCAGTTTTGCGAGGTTGCAAAGAAGAGCAAAAAGTGTTTTTCCTTGCAAGATAATGAATGCATTTCCATCAGTCCAGTTGGCATCAACAATATTATAAAAAGGGAATTTATGAGTCTATTACCGGCGTTCCTGTTGGGAAACGAGTGCGTGGATCCCTGTCAAAACATCACGCACCCATTTCTACCTCACTGCTTGCATCTCTCTGGGTGTGACGGTGTTTATGTGCAGTATGTGGCATACTCTGCTCACCGTGCCATCCTCCAGCTGCAGAGACAGCGTCCGGGCGCCTGCAGTGTAATCTTTGATAAGCTCCGCTGACTTCCACACTTCGGTTGCATCTGGGAGCCACACACGTGCATGCTGGAAGAGGGAAGACGGGGTCATAACTTTTCAAACCACTGCTCTTACAGTAACATCCCTTGGGAATTGGGTAGCATAGATAACCTGGAGTCAGCAGACAGCTGTCATGCGTATAATGTGGATGGATATGGGTTAAATTATGTGGCAGGTTTACAGAAAATTCCTCATCCATTATTATGACGGCTAAAAAGTTGTTCGAAAAAACATTTGAAGCTCGCAAGTAATTATCAGTACTCAGACATAGCTGCTGCGTTACCCAATGATAAAATTAACTGGCATGCATGAGCTAGAGCGAACACGTTGAGTGCTGGTTAATTCAATCCAGTACACATACCTTGGAGTAAAGTTCAGAGGTTGCCATGTCTTTCAGCTTGTTCCGTGAATCTTTACAAACCTTCTCTTCTCGCAGAGAAAAGGTTGACTCATTTCACTGACTATCTCTGAAGAAAGTCGTGAACTTTTCCGCTCTCCCCCCTCTGAGTTACAGCGCACTTGGCTTTCCATGAGCTGCTTCCACGATTGCCAGTCAGCTGCGCTTGCCCCGAAACGCCGCGCTGTTCAAGTGCGCCCCCCTGTGGTCAAACATCAACTAATCAACCAAAACAACAGAAACTGCTTTTTCAAATGTTAAAAACAGTAAGAAACTTGAAAAAGACTTTAAAAGGCAACATTCCAGCTCATTGTGTGACTGTATTAAGTTTTCTCACAAATAAATATGCACTCACTTACCAGTCCTTGACAGAAAATAATACCTAAAACCATATGTTCAAGCATCAAAGAGTCAAAGTAAATGTGTCCTGCTTGAGGATTTGACAGCAATTGTGTCTATAAAAATGTTGCCTACCTCAGCACAACTGATGCTATTATAAATATCAACTTCTGTTGATGTGTGCAGTTTATTTACTTATTTAATATTAATCATATTCCATATGGCAGGAGCATTAAACTGCTCAGGATGTCAGGAAGAGCTCAGAGAACACAGCTGCCTCCCAGTCTACTGAAATAGCAATCTAATGAGATCTGGTGACATCTCTGGGAGGAAACCCCACTTCAAAAAAGCCCCATGTCACAGCCCCCACTGTAACAATTTATAAACTAATTGATGCAGTTACTCCACAACCCATGTTCTTTGTTCACACCTTTACAACCTTTTTTTAATAGCATCATGGTCTGATCAGTAATTCCTTTCAAAGCTTGCTGCAATAAAGTTCTTGTTTCATCATCTTCAGCTGATCCCCGTATTTGTTACATGTTGGCTGTGTATATTGAATTTATTGTGGTGCAGATTTTGCAGCCCCTTGCAATGCATTTAGCTGATGTTGTGGGTATATCAATTACGTCTGTGGGTATATCAATTACTTCTATATGCAAATGAATAGTGATGCTTCACCAAGCCTCCTAAAGTGCATTATCAATGCCTCAGGGCTAGCATTAACTTGAACGCATTCAGGATTCCTGCAGTTCAAATTCAGCTTTGGTTTTTGTTCGAGCCCTGGTTCATGTCTAGTCTGGCACAACCAGAATTCTCTCCCTCTACTTTATTTAAGCTGGTGTCACTGGATTGGTGCAGTGGGTGATGTGTAGTGGTACCAATGGGATCTCCCCTCATCAGTGCTTCCCTGTCAACTCATTTTGCACAAAATGTGGGACTATACAGTTTTAACTGATATATGTGTGTGTGACAGTACCAACTTAGTAGAGTGAAACTTCAGAATCAAATTACATCAATGTACTTATGGGGAACTTTAACAATTTCATAAAGCATTTAAAATTAAAATAAAAGCATTTAAAACTCCCATTTAATTATACTCTTCATCGCAACCTCCTCTCTCTTCTTCCCTTCATCCCGATCTCAAAACTACATATTTCTTCAGCACAGATCTAAAACAGTTGATTATAGATGGTAATGCAACTTATGTTCAAACACATTAAATATGATCAGTGTTGCAGACGTTTTTACCATGTTATCCACATACACCTCAAGTGCCCCCCCTAAATTTGTACATCATCATACCAAACAGAATCATTTGGGTTGAGCACATGAAAAATTTATATAGTTTTAAATTGACAGCGGATAGTAAAAATAAAATGAGCACAAGTACACATTCAAATGAATGTAAGTTATTATGCAAAACTATTTTATTTACAAAACAAATGGCACAGTGTGTCTGCACAACAAATGCACATGCACACTTCAGACATGTTCTGGGAGTCTCTTCCCATAAAATCCTAAGTGATTCCAGTCAGAGAAAGACATTTCAGGCAAGACATACAACCAAGATTCTCACTGAGGGAGCAAATATTGCTCAAGAGGAATGCGGTTCGTTACTTTAAGGCCATTTTAGAGGTCAGAATGAGGTGGAGACCAGCAGCAAGTCATTGCAAACCAATGTTACTAGTATGAATTTAACACAAGTGGCTACAAAGCATGTATCATCTAGTCTTCAGTACTCTGAAAGCAAATAATTAAATAGAATTACAGTCAGAAAGGTACATGACATTGAGTAAAACAAAGAAAAAGTAACATGCCTTCACTTTTCATTTCTTAAAAAGACATCTGTAGATTGTGATTCTGCTTTTCACATACATCAATGCAGACTGATACTTTATCCATCTGCAGTCCTGTTTTTTCTTAATTATCAATACCAGAAGGAAAAGATTCCTCTACATTGATGAAAACAGGACCTTTGCACCAAATGTTCAACAAGGGAGGCACATGCTTGAAAGTGAAAACATGTGAAAAGAACATGGAACTCATGACTGGAACATCAATTTAACAAACACGTAAGTATTATAAGAAAGTATTAACTTTTTTTTTTAATTAGGTCTTGAAACCATGTAGAATCACTATTTTTTGGATTTGTTCGAAAGTTCAGCTCCTGATAATCGCCAACTGTTCAAGTATTTGGCTTAATACATGACTTGTGCTTTGAGAGTGATAACAAATATGAGAAATAAACAGCAGGTAGATATATATTGGGCAATGGAATGGTAGCAAAACAGTAAATGTAAAACCATCAACCAGCCAGTTTACTGGCAACAATGGAAGTCTTTCTCTGAGGTAGGTCCTGAGGTGTTGGAATGTGATCCCCTGTGATCTCAGTCTTCTCAGATGGAGCCAACGGCAACTGTTTATTCTTCATTTTTGCCTTGGCCATGTTGTAGTCTCCAGAGTCAAAATACTTTTGCTGGACAAAGAACAAAACAAAGTGAACATATTGTAAAGCTTGTGTTTTCTTTTTTAACAACTGCAGTCTGAGTCTGCAACGCACCCCCTTCTGAAGTCTTTTCCTGAGGAGGTCTGAGCCCCCTGGCTTGGCTCCAAGGTTTGGATACCTGGCCTTGAGTTTGGCCTCCTCTGCTTTTTCTGGGCTGACTACTTTGTCCTCCATTTCCTGTTGTAGGAAAACAGTACAGAATGCTAAATGTCCAAACAACTCATCTGATGGATAAATTATTTATTTTTAATGGAGCATGTTTAACAGTTTTCTTTCCCGATAATATTCAGGCAACAGCCAGCATGTTTACCGATAAGTATCTTAACATGAAGGTGCGGCCATGAGGTAAACGAACAGTTTGCACAAGCAGTGATCTCGTAGGAAAAGTTAGCATGACTAGCGACAGCAGAAATATCAAGATGCCAGTTTCCCAGTAAAGGTTCCAAAATATATTTCAACTAGCTTAAAAATAGTAATGTCTCTTTACCGATCTTAACAAAGGGGAGATTAGTTTATTAACAGTTTTGCCCATGGGGAAGTCAATCAAAATTAGCTACTGGCTAATTAGCTAACTGCTTGCCGCCTGCTAATTTTCATAATCTGATGTGCTAACTTCTTCTAGTTCGTCGTCTCCACTTACCTGCTGTTCCTCCAAAGATTTTGTCTCTTCAATTTCCTCGGACATTGTCTCAGTAAAGCCTCCGTTCAGTAAACCGAGGGTGTATATCTGTAGGAGCAGGTCGGTATGTTCCAGGAGATGAGATGTAGCAGCGGCGGTAGCAGTGAAGCGGGCGGAGACAGCAGCCAGCTTGTGTCAGGCAGCAACGGGCCGCCGAGTCGATGCCAGATACCAAAACAGCTGACGATAGATACCGTGTCATCAAGCTGCAACCTTTTTAAAATAAATAAAATACCACATTTTGAGTTTCAATATTCATACGTTTATGCTTTGAAATTGTACGCCACATTTTCCAGTGTAAAATCTATACAAAATTAATCTGGCGTATAAAAATACAAGACTTTACACATAAACTGTGTCTACATAATGAATATAAATTTGCATTAATCTTTCATGTGGACGAATTTTGTTTACCAAAGGCAGTATGACCTATTTAATTCAAATGAAATGTGTTGGGATAGGAAAACAAAAAATAAAAACCGGCTGGACATTCTTGTTCTACATGGTGCAAATCCATGTAAAATCGATATATGGCAGCTTGTGTATAATATATCCAGACATTTCCAACTTTGGTGTTTGAGAGTCACTGTGCAGCAAGTTTGATGTTTTTCTATTAAAACACACCACTCAGACAAAAAGGTTATGATCAGCCCTGCTACTGACCCACTGATTTGAGTCAGGATTGTTTCGTCAGACAAACATCTAAAACCTGCAAAACATGCTTAAAAAAGAAAGCCAAGACGAGCAGATGAGGAGAATTTTTCAAAAGGGGTTTATTTATCATTTGCAACCTTTTAATATTTTCTACTCCAATACATTTTGCTTGGAAGAAGATCAAATCCCATCTTTTCAGACAATCTGACAAGCATACAGTTAAAACAAAAGAACCAAGTATAAGGTCAGGCGTAAAGAGTATCATTGGGTCAATATGTACTGTCCTTTCACAGCAATCTGAATACACTATATTGGAAAACTGGAGTCCAAATAATGCAACAATATAATGTAAAGTCAAAAACAAAACATCTGTGCTTCAGATTAGTTATCTTCATCCCCCATTTCCACATCCTCTTGTAACCTCTGCACCATTTTGTCTTCCATCTGTTTGGCTTTTCCTGTAAAAACAAAAATAAGAGAGAAAACAGATTATCTTAATATTTTCCAAATTATACTTCATCATATAAAACAAAAATTTGTAAAAGCACATTTTGTTAGGTGCATTTTGTTTAGAGTATAAAAATGTATTTTCCTTGTGTGCATATAAAGTGTTTCCTGCTACATTTGCTCTAACATATAGGTCACCTAATTAAGTTTTGTAATTATAACTACAGTAAAGAATTGTAACGTGTTACAATAAAGTATGCAGTGAGTCAGATAAGATAGACTCTCACAAGAACACAATGTGTGATAAATGTATCAGACAAAAATAAAGGCTGTCTCAAAGAATTATTATATAACACAGTTAATGGGAAGTAATGAGTCTAGTTGTAGCACTTTGAATCATCTGAAGAAAATGTAGAGAAATTTGAATTATAGTCGAGTGAATTTAGTAGAGAAGAAAATGGACAGAAGCAAGCACAACATTTTGTAAACCAGCAAATAAAATAAATGACCAAACTGGTAAAAACAAAACTCAACATATCTGATCATACACATAAAAAAAAGGTTGTAATTCGAAAAAAAGAAGCCTGGGGCATATTATTTAAAGTATCACACACAAGTTAAAAAAAAAATAATTGTGACAATGTTTCACCTGCATGTGGTGCTTTGATAAGGTGAATATTTTTCTTCACTTCGTTGATGGCCTCTTCTTTCTCCAACTCTTTACCCTTCTTCAATCTATATAGCAGAGACAAAAGCACACTTTAAGACTCAAACTTTTTTTTTTTACATCCTGTAAATACAATACTGTTCTGGCAAATATATGTAACAACTATAAGACATAAACTGATCATTAAGATGTAAAAAAAAAAAATCTACTTCTTACCTGTTCATGATATATCTTGCTTGTCGTTTCCGTTTTATTTCCTCCACCCTTTTCATTGCTTCCACTGTAAACACAGAGCAAAAATAAACCTGCTGCTCAAAAAACATTTGTTCACATTATGCTTGAAAGCCCTGAATGTACACTTTACCTGTCTTGTCCCACAGCTCCCGCTTATATTTAACAGGAATATTTCGGCGTTTCTCAAACTCTAAAGAGTTGTCCTGAAAGATAATGCATTTGTCAGTTAACAGCAACTGATTTGATTGATTCTGAGGAGGAAGTCAACAACAGAAAAGCAGCGTACCACAGTCAACTCCTTTCCTGAGGCCTTTCTGAATGCTTTGGTCCATCTTGTCTTTCTTGGGTTACGCTTCTTCTTGAAGTTTTTGTGGCATTTTGATCTGCAAAACCTGAAAGTCTGAAATAATAAAAAGAAAAGATTACTACTGATATGTGAATAAGAGTAAGAGTAGATTTTAAAGATGAGCCGATGTACATAAAACTGAAATTATTAACAATGATATTTTGAATTTTGATTCTTAGTCAAGATGCAATAGTTACATTTTTAAAAAAAGCTTCTCAGTGTTTCTCCATTTTCTGGTCCTTAGGGCCCCCTCCCCTAAATGTTTTCATACTTTAAATACGCCTGACTGAAATCAGAGGCTCGTTAGCAGGCTTGCAAAAACTTGAAAACAGCTATATTAATCTGAATATGCTGATGTAGGAAACACAGGAATGCACTGTGCACACTTTGAATGTCCATTGCATCAATTTAATTTGACGCAGATGTTTTGAGACAGGAATACATTGAAAAACTGATAAATTGTGGCCCATGTAGGACCAAACTGAGTATCAGGGATTTAATGCAAGGGGTCTCAAACTCAAGCCCTTGTGGGTTGCGAGACTTGAGTTGTTGTTTCTTTGGTCCAACACACTTGAATCTAATCACCTAGATCAAACTGTTTCTTGTCTACCTCTTCACAATGACAGAGTCATTTCAATTCCGTGTGTTGGATCAGGGAAACAACAAAAACCTGCAGGATTGCAGACCTTAAGGACTGGAGAGACCCCTGATCTAAAGTGTACAGAGATGGGGTTACTGAAAACTGGGATAGAAAATCACTGATCTAGGCCCGGTAGTTTTTATTTTGTCATTGGCATTTTATTGGATGTAGGTAGGCCTGTCACAATAAGCAATAAGTCAATTAATCACAAGGTAATAAAAAAATGCTATATGTTTCCAAACTGCAATAATTTTTAACTGTTTCCTTTCTCTCTCTCTCTTTACCAAAGACTGGAAGGCCGTACATTTCACTTGTCCCCTACTACAACGGAATATAACCTGGTATATTTATGTACTACTTGTTTGTTTACAAAGGCCATAATTGACCATTTTGGCGGGTTTTCCTCTTTGATCCCCATGTTTAATATTACTGAAGTGTATTACAGAGACTTTATAACATATCTAGCCTAGATGTAGGTATATCAATACTTCTGCCAAAAAAGAAGAGGGGGTCCAATTTCAACCTGCAAAGATTGTGGAAAGCAGTAACCTGCTATACTATAAAAGCACACCAGGCACATTTATGGTGCATTTAATGAGCAATTAAGTTTGATAATAGGATAAGTTTTTTGCAAAACTTAAATTTTCTAGCTTATTGTTGTTAACTTACAATAATATTACGGGCGTTTCCACCCCCAACACATACCACGTTTAAAAACAACGTCGACATTTAAAACACTAAAGTAATTCACATTTCATGCAACTGAGGGCGCACTTGTCCCATAAAGATTAAACAGGCCGCAGATTCAAGACTCCCAACGACCTAATTCTAATAGATTTGATCGCATAACTAATCTAAGAATGACTTCAGTGTTAAATGGTTTAATATTTTAGTCCCCAAACTTTGAAGCACTTTGTTTAAATGCTGTTGTTGAGCTCTTTCGTGCTGCCTGGGTCCCACGTGAGCTACCAAGCACGTTCACCCATCAAGCTAACATTAACCAGCCAGCTAACGGGTAAGACAGGATGGTTAAACATTAGCTTTAACGAAATATACAGAAATTTTCACGGACAAAAACAATACTACACCTTGCAGTCGTTCCGAACAAACATGACTCCATGCCCGGGGTACACGGGCCCCGAGCAGAAATAGCACTTTTCAATGCGCATTTTAGCAGCAGATGCGCTGCGTGTGCGTGCTATCAACAACAAGACCGTACCCTCACTTCCGCCTCTTTCTTCTTCGCTGACGGCTGGCAGCCGCAGCTCCTCCGCCCTCTGCTGGAAAATCTATTATCATGTTGAAGCTTCTTTTATTGTTACCAGAGCCTGAGGATGCTGCAAACTGCGTTGAGGAGTGAGAAGATGTCCCCATTAATTCTCCTTCATCTTCCACTTTCGCTTGAAGATGAAGAACTGAATGCGAAGGACACAGTCTTATTTCTATTTCATGATACCCGAAGTTTATTTAGTTATCAAGGACTTTTAAAAACTATAATTACAATATCAAACACTACATCTTCCAGAGAGTGTAGGTCACAAGAACCCTGTCATAAAGATGTGCTGTTTAGTTCCCAAGGGATCGTATTTGTTGTGAAATTTAATTCAGTACGTGACACAGATTCCCACTAAAATTTTTTGCATACATGAGGTTGGAAACTTTAATGGGTATAATGCCTAACAATTAATCCTTTTGTGGGTCTGTGGGTTTCTTCCAGAGGGTCAAAACGGCACATTTTCAAGCCTGAGCAGTGAATTCCTGGCCTGCTAAAGGGACCTAAGAGAGAGAGACTGGCCCACTAAAATCAGGAAAGAACAGTCTATGAAAATTGTTTATTTTTCCAATGACCTGGCATCTGTTTAGGAGGATAAGAAGAAAATACCACATCAATTACCACTTCATTACACTTTTTTTCATTTCATTTAATTTCATCTAGTGAACTTTTTTCATGATTTTTCTAGCATCTAGGATATTTTTAAGAATCATACAAGAAATATAATGATTTTCTTTTTAAATGAGAAACAAATGATAAATGCACTGTACTTGTAGTGCTTTTCTAGTCTATGTCACATTCACCTATTCACTCACACATTCATATAGCACTTGCATTTATACATACTGAGTGCTTCTGTACACATTAATACCCCCAGACAGGCGCATCGGGAGGCAACATGGGGTTCAGTGTCTTGCCTAAGGACAGTTTGACAAGTAATCGGGGGAAGCCGGGAATCGATCAATTTAAGTTCAACACAGAACAACATGAGTTATTTTTACCAAGAACAATTTTATTATTTAGTCTTTGTGATCATTTTGAGAGTATCAAAAAAGTCAGTTGCAACATTTCATCACATAAAATAATATATTTTGTTGCTCACTTTGGATTAAAGATGCATTCTGTCATTAAAAAGCAGAAATATCTAAACTTAAATAACATTTAAGTCTATGTCCTAAATCTAAATCTGAAACCTGAGTCAGCAAACTTGTGGCTTTCATCTCACGTAATAATCATTGTATGAACAAACTTGAAAAGTGAACTTAAAACCAGACATATTGTGGAAAATGCCACATTACAATTAAATGTTTCTTAAAAAGACAGTCTAAATCAGAATTAAGAATTTCATACAGTATGTATGCTGAATATTATTCAGGTGAAAATTTAAGAAAGTAAACCAGACACCAGAACAGTTTCTGACATCTCAGGCTTAAAAAGTAAGAACTATCTAACAATGCCTTTCTAGAAACCAAACCCACTGGAATTCAAATCAATTTTAAATGCAAATAGTGTATATCATGAATATGAAAACCAAAGAAAATTGCTAAACAACATAGACTTCAAGTTTCTTTGGTTGGAATAATTTTTATAACAAAGGCATGAAAATTGATTATGTTGCTCTTCTCACAGAGGGTTTCAATGATGATCGTCAAAGTCCTTCACTGTCACTCATGGACAGGAAATATAACAGCAGGAGAAGAAAATTCTTCATCCTCACACAACAATACTCATGAATGCGACCAATGACACTCAGTACATAATAAATAGTCATCCGTCACCAGCAGGACACAGTAGATATTTGGTCTTGTGTCAGTACTTTCCACTGCATCGTACCAGGGATACACAGAAACAAAATGAGTCGTACCCATCTGAGGAAGCAGACAACTCTTTGGATAATAGCATCGGTGTTACCTCTGCATTTAGCAATGGTCTAGAAGGCAAACGGAGCACAAGGCTTGTGCTAAAGCTTTCACCAGATAAAGCACTAATACCATTTACACTGAGAAAACAAGCATTAGAAGAGAAATTTACATCTCGGGCAAAAACATCATTTGTCAAACAGACCCTCAATGTACATCCACTATATTTTTGGTTGCCTTGTATTTTCTATCGTATTATCAAAAACTCTTTGGGGGCAGATTTTTTTCTGTCTTTGGATCTAATATTCTATAGTACGCAAAGCCCTTTCTACATTAAGGCCATGTTAAAGCTTTGAGTTCAGTCAGTGCACTGTAAATGCCAAACAACACTGTTTGATAAAGCTAAAAGCAGTTTGACATGTAATGCACTTGTCATATTCACATAAATGACAAACAATGGCAAACAAAAGCTCTTTCAACCATGAAAATAAAAACTAGAACGCAATTCGTGAAAACAGGGAAGAAAATATGGCAATGAAGTCTTTTCACTTTGTCCCCTGAGTCCAAGATAATACAGAAAAACTTGGTGAAGGTGGTAAAAAAGAGGTAGTAATGTATATAAAGAGCAGAATACTGAGGTAGATAATCCGCCAAAAAGGGGCTTCATTACACCCTCCACTCCAGTGGAAAAGGAATTAAATATAATGAAAATATATCACAGTACGTTTCTGACATTCTTTTTTTAACATTCATCATGGGTGAGCTTTGGTTAGGACACACACCAAACAGGCAAACAGGTAGAAAGTTGTTAAAAAAACTGAAACAAAATGGAATAATGGACATTCATACAAAATCCTGAGGTAAGACCGAAGCAATGCACATTTCCTCCACGGCAGCAGCTGGCCTCCTGATCCCTTGCTTGTCAGGAAATAATGAGAAGACTCCTCTCAGGAAGCGAATGAGGCAGAAGTGGCGAAGCTTCGGCTGCTGAAGCGCAGACACAGACCAGGCCACGTCAAGAAGTGGCTGCCTGGGAAGCGAGCCGGCCAGGCTGGGGGTGTTGGAAGGTGTGGCTCGCCAACTCGCCATCTTTCACTTTCAAAGGCTGCTTCTGCTCGGCGGTACGCTTGTCCGACCTCGAAGATCCTGCTCTGGAGCTTTGGTTGGATGACGGGTTGCTCACCTCTTCATTGCTTTCTTCATTGGAGTAGTTCCCGGAGTCTCCTGTCTCATGGCTACCCTCGCTAGTGTGAGAGCTCTCCGAGTGAAACGGTCCGTAGATGATCTCCCGGGATGAAGGGGACAGAGGAGCGGAGCCTAGATGCTCATCATATCTCAGAACAGTTCTGCCAGTCTCATACAAACGCGCTGATGACTCAACCTAAAGGGGCAGAAGATAAAAGTAAGAACAAAAAGTAAGAACAAACATGTTTGGAAAAGAGAAGATGAATTATTGGAATGGTGTTGCATCACTTACATCACTTTCAGATGGATTTCTGATCTCTTTCCTGAAAAGCAGCCATCTCTTGCTTTGAATCTTGCTGCTGACTGGGCCAGTACTATTTATGACTATACCAGGTCCGCCCTGGAATAAATATATACAAAGGTGTTTCATCTTTGCCTGAACATAGAAGACCTCCCCTTGTTTTGTTTGTCTCACCTTAGGATCTATGAAGTGATGACTGATCATGGGCAACAGAGCCTCCACGTTCTCTGAGTGGCATTCATCGGGCAGCGCCAAACCAACTTGCGGACCTTCAGACGCTCCGACAGAAATAACTTTGGTACTGGAAGATTTTCTATTAGCCACACATAGTTAAAAAACAAAACAGAAATGAAATAGTTAATATTTTGTATGATTGCAATATTGTTTTACCACTGAATGAAGTACCATCACTACCTTGGTCTGCCCTTGCTGATCAGGATCAAGGCACACATGGCGATACAGGTTAAGGCGATGCTCACACCGACCATGATCCCAGTCATAGACTTCTGGTCTATGTGGTAGCGACCATCAGAGAACACTAGAAAGGTTTAAATGAGAAATTAAACATATGTTGCATTATTAGTCAATGAAAATCAACGGAAGTAAATCAGGGAACATAGTTTTACCTGTAAAACATTCATATATCTGAAGTACATAGCAATAGTTCTCAAAATGGCATCAGATCATATCGACATTACAGGATGATAACTATCTTATATTAATATATTAAGTACAGCAATGATAAATTGATAAATTTAGCTCATATGAGTAAATAAAACCTTCATGCACAAGTTTTCTTTGTATAGGTAAAAGAAAAGAAAAATTACAATAAACTAAAATTGAGGGTTAATTAAACCTTAATAGTGTCACATTCCCATAGTCGTTCAAAGCCAGATGTGTACCATATAGAAAAAACTTTTTTTTGTTATTTCAGGCTAACAACACAAGATTCAGTAACTGGAAACGTAAAACAAACCACTAAGAACTTTCATAAGTGTGATTATCCAACACGTTCCAGTGTTTTATGTTGCAAACCTGGGGTATTGGGGACGTAGTCAGAGTGTCTGGGGTTCTTGCTGCGGTGCATGTGCCCATGCCTCGGTACCAGCTCCACAATGTCAGAGAAAGGCCCGTCGCCTATCTTGTTTGAGGCGCATATTTTCACCAGATAAACATTCCCCGGCTCCAGCTTCTCCAGTAGAGCCATCGTATGACTTCCTGTAACCACACAGATCCGCAAAGAAGTTTAGAAAAGTTCCTGTTACACTTAATCCTGTATGAATAAATGAATACAAAATCCTGTATGAATAAATAAATACAACCTGTGTATTAACTTAGAACAGAGTTCAAATGATACACAATACAACAATTTGTTTTGATGGCAGGTTTAGGCATTACTAATCAGCACCAATCGATATAGAACCATGTAGGTGATGAAAAAGTGGAGAAAACATGTTGCTTTACCTAAAACTGATTGCAGTAATCTAAATAACCTTACCAGTACTTTTACTTTTACGAAAAGTATTATGTAACTACTATCTTTCATATGGAAGTTTGGGAACCCTCTTAATTTACGTTACTTTGTCGTTTTTAAAATAAATGCAGGTAATACTAGATTTTAAGTTTTCCCTTTGAAGACCTTAAAATCACTGATTTAAGGTGTTTCATTTAACTACTCACCCTCCCTCTGTATTCTTTGCCAGTGTCCAGCCATCCAAGCTTTCTGTGACGTGTATAGGATGGTATAGTGTGTAATCAGCACATTGGGCTCTGTGGGCTCCCTCCAGGACACCAGAGCAGTGTCATCCTCAATCAAAGTGACTCGCACTCCTGCAGGTGGTTGTCTCGGTGCTTCACACAGAACATTCAGGGTTATAATGAACAACTCTTGCTGAGAAGCTGCATGTAAAAAACCAACTATTTTCTAAGCCAAGTCAGCACACTACAGGAAATAATGAGAGACAAAGCGGACAGGACAGTCTTGGCAATATGAGTGTATGTTTACATGCAGCTTGTGTATTACCTGCTGGGGGGGTCTGATGGTAAACAAAAGTACTCCAAGGACTTGACATCTGGTCCACATGGAGACGCACAACAAACTCGTAACGAGTGTTTGGAATCAAATTCTTAACCAGCACACTCTGCTTGGTACTGTGGAGACACAACAAGAGAATTAGGCAGGTAAAAAAATCACATTATCCACAAATATGGGGTGTAAAACTATCAGGGAAGTGCACCTGTAACAAAGCTAAAATGAGCTTTTGACACAGTAGGTTTTATTCCTTCTACTCGAGAAATATCAGCTTTTTAAGGGGCTCTTACGTTTGTAGGTAGCGTATAGCAGAGACATTATGAGTGCCCACAGGTGTACAGCGGACTGTATAGCTAACAGCCTTTCCAGGTGGGAAAGCAGGGTGACTCCAACGCAGGGACACCGCAGACGAATTGCTGCTCAAGACAGTTACTTGATGTGGAGGCGGAGGGGCTGCTGCCAGCTGGTCTCGTGCCGCTGAATGACACAAAAACACATTTTAAAAAAACAGTAGTTCAAGTCAACGGCCGAAAGAAAGTTCAAACTAATATACTCACAAACACATCCCGGGGTGCTAATTGTTTGGTCTGTCTGGTAGCCATCTCCGACTTTACTGACAGCCAGAATCTTCACATGGTATTTTCTCCTTGGATCTGGAATGCAAATAGTAAGTTTTACTTAAATAAAACTCAAGCCAGCATTTAAATCACTGAACAAAGCAACTTTTGTCCAATGATGAAAGCTTAAAATATCACCTATAAAATACAGGCTGATGGGTAACGGGGTAGGATAATAGAAAAAAAAAGTGCAGACATGAGAACAATTGGCTGGAAGAGGGGTAGTTTGGAGGTCGTAAATGGCCATCCCCCATGCAAGGACAATGCGTGGCGCCCTCTGTTACCTCAACCTCTCATCTATCATGAGTTGTTCTGTTTAAAGAGCATGAGAAATAGCAGTGGACCCTAAGCCCTAGTGAATATTGTGAAATAATCAATATGAACTATGAGGTCTTTTTTTTTACCTTTTCAAAACTAGAAACACATCATAAACACCAGCTTGCACTATGTTGTGCTTTAAAATGCAATATTAACATAATATTACAGATTTTCAGGCTGATAACAGAAGTGAAAACAGGCAATATAAGAGCCGGCATGAGGTACTGCCATGTATAATCAGGAATTGGAAAGGTCAGCGTGGTCTGGAGCTGGTAACATTTCATTTTAAAATGTGTTTTAACTTGAAAAAGTACCGTTGCCCCAGGCCCTAAATCATGATGCTTTAAGAAGGCTGAAAGGTCAGCCTTTGGGTATTGACCAATGACGGCAGTGTGTCCAGGCCTGTTTGGGGGGCTGGGCCAGGGGCAGTGTTCAGCTGCTGGGATCCTAGGCCCATGGGACTTTGGGGGGGTTTGACAGGGGTCACCAAGGCCAGGCCAACATAGAACAGAAGGAATCTGGGTGCATGGTTGTGGGATAGGTGGTGGGCCCCTTTTGTTCCTCCTTTCACATTTTTTCCACTGCCACTGTCCTTGTGTTGTAGCCTTAAACTTGGAGCAACAAGACAGAGGAACAAGATGAGTGATCTTGTGAAATAAGAAGCCAGTGACAGTCTGCTGGATGATTGTTGAAGCTTTCCTTTTATTTAAATGTATAACTAAAGATATATCTAAATTATAAAACAGTTACTCAGAACCTATTCAACAACAACTTTAGTGTTTTATGAGAAGAAACAACACTGTGTTTCTGGTTGAAATTGTAAAGTTCATCCGTTTGCTTTAGTGGGGATTAGGTTGATATTTCATTTGGATAGCTATAGGTTATTTACATGGAAGCGTAGATGACCAGCGGGGGCAGGGTCCTAAAACCAAGACTGCTGTCTCATGGGCAGAGGTCAATGGCTCGGCCCAAGTCTGGCCCATCCCAAGGGCTTTTGTTTGTGTGCACCGGTGTCCAGTTAAAGGGGGGTGTTGGCTTAGGTCCTACAGGGCAGGTCTGGTCCAGAACACAACACAATGGTTCTGCATAATTAAGCAGGCATTGGGATGGGAAACGGTGGCGGGAGGGACATCTGGTTACTGATCTCTAACCCTGGGAGCCTGATCTCACACAATACCGCAGCGAGACTAGGGAAGATTGCTGGTTAGACAAGAGGGGTCAGCCCATATTGATCAGGATAGAGGGTGGAAATGCAAATTCAGCATCCAACTGCCCACTGAATGAAATTAGGTGATGCAAAACAGACCCGTGTGAGTGAGAACGCATCGGTCACTCTCTGTCATGGAGGTCTAACTGATAGAAATCCACTAAAAATCTAAATATATCCCGATGCATTTTTCGCCCGACCCACCATTGTGTCATTACTCACCGAGGCCGCTAATTGTGTGGGTATAGGTTTGAGCCTGCAGCAGGACGCTGGGCTGCTCCGGTTGACCTTCTTCATGGTAACAGAGCCGGAAACCCTGAGCAGCCACAGAATCAGGGAGCGTCTGCCAGCGCGCCACAATGGAGGTGCAGTTGAGAGGTTCAAGTTGAAGAATAGGTGCTAAAGGCACTGAGGGAGCAGAGAAAGGAGACATAAGATCATTACACTGGTGGAGTATTACTGGGCAGAAACATCATCACGCATGAACAGAACATTTCTGGCATCGCAGATTTTAAATTTACAACTTATTCTGTAAAAATTTGCAATCTACATCTATGCACTCATAGATAACATATATACTTATTTCACTGTTCATTTTTCACAGCTTTGCTTTTTTTGCACTAATCATACCCGAGATGTTATGTGTTTCTCTTACGTATATTCTCAGACGCACTCCTCGGTACTATGTACAGTTTTACTAGAGTTAGTCATATTATAACCTGTTTACTTTATTTTTTATTGTTATTTCATCTCTTCTTGCTGTCTATTCGCTGCTGTTGCGCTGCAAATTTCCCCACTGTGGAACAAATACAGGTTTTCTGAATCTGTATCTTTTCAAATGTGCAGTCCTCTTTGTTGTGTTTTACAGCAACACCTAAATATATAAATACTAACTTTTACTTTGTGGACATAAAATTCAGTTTTGGAGGACAGGAACCTCCCTCTGACACCGCAGGCCATTAAAATAGGCTATTATTTCCCCACATAGAGGCATGAGGCCCTCTCTTTATGATGCGTGACTGAGGCCACTCTAACATCACTGACAGCGAGGGGCAAAGGTTTCTGGGTAACCAACACAAAGACTGTGGGACAATGCTGGAAGAGCAAACTTGTCATACGCCGGCCACTCCGCATGAACTCTGCTGACCTCCCTCGTATTCCAAAAGCAGCAAAGCCGAAAGCAAAAAAAAAAAGAAAAAAAAAGCCAATTGAGGCTCCATGTTGAAATGTCATCGGATAGAGGAAAGCTGAATCTGAGCCAAGCATTAACTTCACCGCCAGTTCAGGTGAACAAAACTGCTCTTTATCATCATGGAAAATGACATCACATCAGCGGCTTTCCACATAAACAACATTTCTCCTTCGCTTTGCCATGTTTACCTTTGTTGGTGGAGATTTTAGGCGTACGGTGAGAGCTCCACGCCGATGGCTCACACCAACCCACACGTGTGGCTACAGCCATGCGGAGCAGGTAGATGGTGTCCGGCTGCAGACCTTCCAGGAGATACTCGGTACCGTTGTGAGGTATCTCCACAGATATAACAGTGCTGTCCACAGCTGTGCGATAGGAGAGCCTGTAGGCCGACACCCGTCCACGACTGATCTTAGCCGGCAGCGGCTGCCAGCTAACCTGGATGTCTGTGGCGATGTGGCTGGTGAGACTTAGTTCCGGAGTACGCAGAGGCACTGCAGACAAACACAAAAATCACTTATTAAACAGAGATGAGACACTTTAAATACAAACACTGCTCATAAATGTGCTTTTTGATAAACAAAAACATTTTCTTTGGCCATGTAGATAAGGCTTGAATACACATCCCTTGGTTAAAAGCCAGAGTGATTTATTGCCAGGAATGCTGGAAGTGTCTGTGCTTTATGCTTACCATCCTCCAGGGTATGCTGGCTGACTTGGTCTGACATACGACTGGCTCCCATTGGCATATAAGCCACAACATAGAAGCTGTAGTTTCGAGCTGACTCCAGGTCATCGATGATATAGCTGGTTGTGTCGTTGCCAATAACAACTTGGTATTCTTCGTTGTGAAGACCTGACATGCAAGAAAACATAGAGTTGGTTTGCAAAGCGGCTCAGATTATGCAAAACAGTAAAAGGTGCTCCAGCGCACATAACAAAAACAGTCAGTATTTTGAAAGAATGACACAATGCAAGGCACAAACTCATAACTGCCTCCAGATCATTAAAAGAAATCTCAATAAGCATGTAAAAGACTAGACTTTATAGAGTTCCTTCGTGATAAATCTAATGGTTTACGTGAAATATCTTCAAATATAACTGGTTTGCAAGACTGTGAGAATTTCAGATAGCAACTTAGTCCCTTTCAGCGCTAGCAGAATAAGCTGGGGAGTGGACAATGGCCTGACTAAGCCTGTTGTTATTCAAGTAAGTTGCCATTCTGAATCCTACTTGACCTCTGCGCTGCGCAGCAACACCAGATGGCCTTCAACCAAACAAAGTCGGTCACACACACACACACACACACACACACACAGATGTGGCTTATTAAAGCTGATAGTGCATCTTTTTGCACCTTCCCAGTTAGAGACTTACTTATGTTCAAACTCAAATAACCAAATTAAAAAAGCCTGTTTCTTACACTCACCTTCAGCCTTCATATAATGGATGGAATAGGCAATGACTTTGTCTGCATTGAAGAGAGGTCTCTCCCAGGCCAGCAGGATGGCTGAGCTTGAGATGGTCTCTGCGTGGATATTCCTTGGTGCACTGGGCCTGTCCTCAGACATCACCACTATGAGGCGAGCCAAGGAGAGCACAGAGCCCTGCTCATTCTCTGCCAAGCACTGATAAATGGCATCGTCTTCGGGGATAATCTGGGTGATCACCAGTTTGCTAGGAAATGATCAAAAAAGAAAGCAAAAGAGATGCTCTTATTTAGTGATTGGTCATGTTATATCAGGGTGTTTAACCTTGATCACCACTTGTGTTCGTACCTGTTGTACATCTTAACCCTCCCGTTTAAGTGAACCTCTTCTCCGTTCTTCAGCCAGCGGATGCGTGGCGGTGGCGTCCCCTCCGCTTGGCACATAAAACGGGCAGTGCCTGCTCTGGGACGTGTCTGACTTTCAGGCCTTTCAACAATGGTCGGTGGCACTGCAACAGTTGTGGATGAGAAAGATGATGAAAACTGTCTAATGCACCATAAATGTAACACAATTACTACTAATACATATTAAACTGTTCGGTTGTGTCAAAGAAGTAATCTGAGGAACCATGTAGTGTTTCGACCAAAGGGTTTATCATACCTAGAACCGTGAGGTTGGCTGCGGCGGTGGTGTGGTTGCGAGTTCCAGGTGTGGTGGCCCTGCAGAGGTAGACTCCGCTGTGCTTGGAGCTGACATCGGTAATAACTAGGTTCCCACTACCTAGTACTTTGGCATTATAAACGTCAATGGGTTTACTGTCAGCACGACTCCAGGAGATGATGGGTGAAGGATTTCCAGTGGCCACACACTCCAGTACCACAGTTTGATGACTGGAAACTGTTGTGTTCTGAGGTCCGCCGATGATTCTGGGCCTCTGACGGGGTTTAGGGCCTGAAACTTTACAAGACAGACGAAACGTCAAAGCGTTTCCAGAAGAGCTTAGACTGAATGATCATCCCTAAAATTCAAGCACGATTACTTTACCTTTGTTAACAGTAAGCGTTGCCTCATTACTCTTTAAACGGCTGCCGATGTTAGTTGCCACACATCGATAGCGCCCAGCATCTTCCAGTTGTACATTGTGAATTTGAAGCACTCCATTGGGCAAAACTGTTATTCTAAGAGCATAAAAAGGTCAAATGAGTTGCAAAATAGAAAATTTGTTTGAGTGGCAAAAGAATCAAATAATTCAAAGTGTCTGCTGCTACCTTTCTGTCTGCAGTGGCAACATGCTTTGGTTGAGCTCCCAGGTGATGGTGGCTGGAGGGTTGGAAGTGACTGCACAGGAGAACCGAGCCACCGAGCCTTCAGACACCACCACAGGCACAGGATGGAACAGAAATTCAGAGATTGCTGCGAAAAGAATAAACAGATGTGTGAACAGTGACAATGTTAACCACACATAATGAAACTGTGTAATGTTTGCTTTATGCATGCAAAAGCCTGACTTTGATGAATGTTAACTGATCATATAAGAGGAATTGATCTCTGTAAGACACCAGCTGCTTTTGTGCAGATGAGCAATCCCATCCTATACTGGCCAGCTGTCCCAATCAATGGATCAATTAAAGAATGACAGTAAATGATGCATTATTATAGATAGAAACTAATCAATGCACTTTGCATAAAAAGGACTGCAAGCAGCTAGAAATAAAAAATTATGTACCATGTTTATAGACAAGAAAAAATAGACAAAAGGTTGTTTTTTTCATTATTTTATGCTGCATATACATTTATCTATTTATACATATATAGATATGGATATACTTATATCTATATATAGCTATACATATATATCTATATATAGATATGCATATGTATAGAGAGAGATATATTCTACCATATTCTGCTTCAGTGTAACTAGACTCATCTCAGGTTAAAATGACTGAAACAAGTAGTTCACTCTCACAAGTCACACTTTGTTTATGGGTATTCAAGTATTTTAATAATCAGAAATAAGCAACATCAGTCGGCATTTATTTTGACAACACTTAATATGATATGATCAATGGCTCTCATTCATTAAGGTGACAAGTCCCCCCCTCCCCCCTTAGTCATAGTGAAGAAGTCAATACCATGTTAAAGAAAATCAATGCTGTTGTTCTCCCACTAAAACTCTGCATTCAAAGTCTGAGCCTCAGGAGAGCAAAATAACAGACCAGTCCTTCCATTAAAGGTCTGATGTTATGTTATTTTACAAATAAACCAGTGATCCTGCCTCTGAGGTGAACCAAAGCCAAAGTTTTGAACCCTGGATGGATGGCTCTATGAATTATTAGCATGTTTTGCTGTTGACTACAGGGTATAAAACTAGGATTTTGGGTTGGAACATGCGTATTTATTTGTTTCTGTCTTATCAAAAACTCTGCCAACAGTAACCCGTTGTACCTCAGCACAGCATAGCTAACTGGTGACAACACTGAAAATGCATAGTAACTGGTAAGAAGTTAAAAATCAGTTTGTTGCTGACTGGCTAGGAAGGGCGATGCAGGTGGTGAGTGGGTGTGGCCTTTCTGCTAATATGCTCATGTCTGTTGTAGGGAGCAGATCAATGTCTAGGTCAAGCAGCACAAAGGTTTCTCTAGAAAGGTCAGAGTTCACTTCAACCCAATGTCCAGTCCATTTTATCCCGAATTGGAGCAAGATTGAAAAGAGTCCACTATTAGGTTAGCTTTTGTTTTTTGGACATTTTGTTCTTTTTGTTACTGCATTCTACACTGAATCCTACAGGGAAAATAAATCACACTTGCAGGATATACATCTACACACTTTTGAGCACTGGAAAATATATATGATAGTTATACAGCTGTTCAAGTCTTTGAGGTACAGAAAAATCTAGTCTAAAGGTAGCCCTGCTTCTAGTAAAACTTCCTGGAGTAAAAGTAGTTTTTTTTTTAAAAGGGCCAACACTTCATTGTGGACAGTCAGACCTGCTCATTCACATGACAAACAAGCCTTTCTTTAACAAAAGCTCTCTGCTTGACAGGGCAACAGAGGGCCTGATCTAGTGAAAGGGACCGTGGGGTGGGAGAGAGAACAGCAGGGCTCCCCAGCCATCGCAGGCCTGTGACATCACAAAGCCTTTCTCCTGGTGACCCCTGACCCCCGAGACCTCTGGACAGAAGGGGAGCATAGACGAGTCCCATCCTCCATTCCCTGCCTACAGCTGACCAAAAAACCTTTAACCCTTTCCCTGTATGAGTGAACACCAGACTAACCTTGAATTTGGATATATTTATGTGGTCAATATCTAAAAAAAAGTAATAGTTGTTAGTTGCACTTAATGGATTATAAACAATGAGGACAAGGCTGCTCATATATTTAAAAGATTTTTGGTTTTCTGCATGGATATCTATATAACCCTTTTCTTGTATACTGAGTTTGAAAAGTTGTTAAATCTTGCATTTTTGGTCATTTTTCTAGAACCTTCCACTTTTAAGAGTCAATGCCAAAATAAGAGCAAGGCAATGTTTTGTGGATGGCCACTCTGGTTTCCATGACACCAGCCATGGGATATCCCCTGTAAGACTTTTGAAAAGTGCCCATGGTAGAGCAGGCTCATTGAATAGACGCAGCTGTCTTGTCCACTGATATGGGGACAAACAAATGCTCTAGAATCTGGCCTTTTCTTCTGGGGCAGTCAGGGGCACTCCAAACAAAGGCTAAAAGGCAAATGGCCTTTTGGAGTTTCCTCTGTGTAGCAGACCATTCAGCAATTAAACAGAGCTGTAGTCTGCAGCGACACCTCAACTGAGAGATGGAAGGATAACTTTAACTTTATGCTAATGTTTACAGATTGTCTTCATAAGTCTGCAATTGGAGTTTTTCTTCAAAACAGTAAGCACCTGATGTCCACGAGCTTGGGACCAACTATTTATGGAGTATTTATGAGCTTTTGGATAGACTCCCCATCTTTCTTTAACTGTCTCTTAAAATGATCCTATAACTGGCTTGACATCTTTAAACTCAAGTATGAACAACTTACAATGACACGGAAGCCCAGGCTTTAGGACTTTTCCCCAGTAAAAAAGAAAAAAAAGAAGGTGTGGGGTACATCTGCTTCACATCTCCAGGTTTATTATCCATGAACTGCTGTACTGTTGCTTTAACGTCAACAACACCACAAAGCCAATATCACCAGCAACTGTAGCCAATCGTGGCTCCAACAGTGAGGAAAACAGGCCTATTTTAGTATCAGATAATTAATTTAATGATGAGCTCCATACTTACTTGCAATAGTCAGACGTGATCTTTGGCTTAAGATAGCCCCA
This sequence comes from Craterocephalus amniculus, assembly GCA_036024015.1. Taxonomy (NCBI): domain Eukaryota; kingdom Metazoa; phylum Chordata; class Actinopteri; order Atheriniformes; family Atherinidae; genus Craterocephalus; species Craterocephalus amniculus. The sequence goes on from JAVQJG010273980.1 coordinate 39,373, forward strand.
TATCTGTTCTGGGACAGGCACTGGTAGAATCCCTCATCTGAATCTTCCTTGGTATGCTTTATCTTTGGTATATACAAGGAGCCATTGGGCAGAAACTGCAAGTGATCACTTTCTGCCAACTTAACTCCGTTCTTTAACCACTTTATGGTGACTGGAGGCTGTCCATGTGCCTGACAGTCCAACACAGCAGGATCCTTTGGTAGAAGAGTAACATCACAGGGTTCTGTGATGAAGGACAACTCACTGAAACATAAAACACCTGTACGGACAGAAATGGAAACATGAGTAAAGGCTAGATATGTTTCCGTGTGATTTTGGACTACAGATGAAGCATTTCTACCAGGCAGAAAGCGCTGCGTAGACATTGCAATTTGATTAAAATTCAACACTACACGGATTGTTTCTTAGCTGAACTTAATAGCAATTGAGAAATACCAATCGATGTATTAAAGTGCAGTGCTAAAAAGAAAAAATAGGACCTAATTTGACAAAGATATGATGCTGCGCATCACAGACACGAAGCTGATGTTCAGTATCCTCCAGCAAACGGGACCCAAAGCATATAATGAAGTTTCAGCTTGTTATACGTGTCTATTTAAAGATTGCAGAGATATTCAAAAAGAATGAATGACAGAAAGCCAAAAATGACAGGAAGATAGCACGAGCCTTATTACCAATCTGTTGTTTTGGGGTCCGAAAATAAGGTCAGCACGACACCACAGCTCACTGACAGTTAATCTAACAACAAAAACATGTTACTTACCGGATAAAGGAAGAAACAAAACAAAAAGAAGCCACCGTTGACAATACTTCATCTTGAAATTTGCCATTTATCCAGATTTTTCTGTCATTTTCCCCTTTCGCAAGCTGCTGCTCTCCAGCGTGCCGTCCGCTTAATCCCCAGATCACTTCTGCCGACAGAGGAGCACCAGCGGCTCTACTGGGGTGCCGGAGAGGCGCACTCCGCCCTCTTACGCATGCGCAAACGCCTTAGCACAGCCGCAAGTGACCGAAAGTGGGGTCGGCCTTTTTTTTTTCCTTAAAAAAGAAAAACCCAAACAACTATTTTGTCATCTACATAATCTACTTATAAATGGTCCGTTACATTTAATTATATTACATCCTCACTAGTGGAAATGATTTCAGTAAAAAAGAATATCCAGGTTGTGTTTGTGATGCCTCTTAATTTTGTTTGTGTTTTAAATTAAAGTCTGTACACAGAAAAAGGTTTTAAACACTGCTTTGGTGGACAGTGATGCAGCCCACAGTTTACCTCTATGTATGATAGTTTTGAATTTGGCCTCTCATTTTATCATCAACAACAGCTTTACATTAATATGAAATCTTGCTATTCCTCACATTTCTTGTAGCACTTCAAGTATGTGTCCACATTGTTAACATTATTGCTTAGAAGTCTCTGTGTAGTCTACTTTTCCTTCTTTTCATACAGTTTCTGTACATCCTAGCTTGATTTGAGCATCCAAAAACAGCAAGAGCACGTTATACACAACATAAAGCAAAAAGTATTTTGACCTAAACTAAATTTCCTGAATATTCTTATCATAGCAGCTAAACCTGTGATGTGTCTGCCTACATCAAGCCGACAACAGTTGTGTTATGCATGCTGTATAACTTAATAAACCTCTGATTGCAGCATGACTTTGTGAGATCTATTTCTGTATATCAGAATTAACAGAAAAAGAATTAGATGAGCATAAATTATCAGTTATATGATGGAGGAAGGTCACTCTGAACAGCATCTGCTCCTTCCACAGAAGCTGGTAATTATGAATAGATATTGATGGCTGCATGTCAGCTACTTAATGAATTCAGATATTGATCCAGCGACCGTGCCTTTTGACAATGACCCTCTCCTCTCCAAGCCCTCATTCAGAAGCACTACAATGGGCTCCAGCTGTGGGATCAGTCATTGCTGGATCAGCAAAACACCAATCCAGTGGAACAGGTAAAGGGAGCCCTCACATTCAGACTTGACAAAACATAATCCACTTTTGCTTTTAACTATATCTGTACATGTTGTGCCATGATTTTGAGAGATTATTGTGACAAGCATGCATCTCCACACTTCGATATCCAATTAAATGAGGAGCCTGGAGTGTAATTATGTATTGATTTGAGCAAACTATTGATTTAATCATCTACAGCCTTATAGTTATAATTTAAGACTCAAAGCAGTTGTCAGGTTTACAGCATCTGGTAATGTGTTTACTCAGTAGTTAAGATTCTGAAGTTGCTTTATGCAACATTTTATACATATTTGAAAAATGATGTGCCGACATTACATTGTCTTTGATGGGAAACACTTTTTTAATTGATGGTTGTTTACCAGTTGCTGACCATATGTATGTTGATGTGTAAAGACAATATTTACTGGAATATTTTCTTTAATTTTTCTGTACCGCTTAATCCATTTCAGGGTTGCGGGGAGCTGGTGCCTATCCCAGCAATATTCAGAATATTTTCATGAACAGTAATTGTTATATTTTACTTCCCCAGACACTAAAATATTTTCTTCTCTTTGAATAAAGATCTATATTGGTTATCTCAATTTTGAAAACAAGCAAGATTTTGCTCACATGTATATGCTAGCATGTAAAATCATGTGTTATTTTGGTGGCCAAGAACTAGATTATTTTCATAATAACAAACTGTGATTATTTAAAAGACAAACACAATGCAGTATTCCTCATTAAATCTGTTGACTCATGTTGCCTAATGCTGCATTATGGAGGCTGAGGTAACCACTGGGCTCCACATGGCGAAAGGTCCGGCTGTTTGGCCATAATCAATAGGGTTAAGGTCATCAACATGTTATGAATGCCACGAGGCCCTGGGAAAGCAGAGCAGAGGACTCCTGATCCGGGCTCTGATTGGCCAGAGCTTGTCTCTAGGAGAGGCCACCCCCCAATGACTTTAGATGTCATCTAAAGAGCTGGTGACCTCTAACCTCAAGCTAAGAGGGTGATGGAAAGCTTTTTGGTTTGCATAAATCTGACTGGGCAAAGATAGGCAATGTGTGGTGTTTAGTAAAAAAAAAATATTAAAATAAATAAAAACTTTACTTTAATGAGCTGGGGAGAGTCCAAACAACAATTTACTGTTGCAAATCCAAAAAAGCTCTTAAGCTTACTATGATGAAATACAAAATCATCACCATTTAGACACAACATTCTTTAAAAAAGTTTATTGGCTTTTAAAACCACTTTAAAAATCTCACCAGTGAGTACTTTCCATTGAAAAAAGAAACAACGCGTTTGCAATATTAACAAGCTACTGTACATTAAGCAGAACACCAGACAACACCACAGAGGAGGGTTTTTTCTCTTTTTTTTCTACTGGTAGAAATGGACAAGATAGTCAAACAGTTGGGTCAGTAAAAGGTAAAGAATCAGAGTCACTGCTTGATGGAGCTTCTGTAATCACAAAGAGGTGCATTTCCTTCATTCAAATTCAAATATCAGTGCCTTATTGTTAAAGGAAAAAATGAAGAGAAAATGTAACTTTTTTTTTTCTTAAATGCATTTAGCACATTAAAAATATGTAAAATCATCAAAAAACAGTCATCAACATAAACATATAGAAAAACATTAACTTAGTAAACAGCACACAACAAAAGAAATGTAACTTATGAACCTAGCACTGCCTGTCTGGTTAACAGAACCTGCCCAAATCACAGAAGACAGTGGTTTACCAAGGATACAAAGAAAAACATAAGTCATCACACATGCGTGCGTACAATCATTTATCAACATAATGAGCATGTAGGTTTCAAAAGGTTATTCAACTTTTTTTCCCTCAATGCTTTGTATTCTCATGTATGAGAATGAGTAAGAAACGTGTATCTCACTGAGATTAATGCACATTTTTCTACAAGACAATTAGTCATTTTCTGACAATCCATTTCAATTTCCTTACTCAGCTTGTCATAAAAAATATTTTTTTTCGTCTCTTTTGCGGGCATCCGTCATTAACATTTGTCCATAAGGATGTGGCAAAGTCATGTGTCGTAAAAATTTAGTGCAATAAAGTGAAAACCTCTGAAGTTTGTTGAGACATGAGTAATTGGGTTTTTTTTTTCGGTTATTTTTATTTTTTTCTCCAGTGTCCGCTGAAAGACTTTGAGCACAATTTCTGTCACAGTAGATGTCTGCAACCGGCTAAATGTATCACAACTTTTTTTCACCCTCAATAAACCATGCTATTGATCCTGCTCAAAGCGCACGTCAATTCTGCGACTGCAGAGACCTATTATCTTTGAATAGAAAAAAAAAATACAAAGCAAAATCAGCAAGCGAGACCAGACAGCATTACTGTTACGACACATTGAGCCAGAAATGTAACACACAACATACAGTATCTTGCCGACTATAAATCTGTTAAGCTTTTTTTTCTTTTAAATGGCACATACTTAGCTAGAATAATGGCCATAATATAGTGTCTTGATACATCAAATCTCTATGTATCTATCCTATTTACAAATGGAGCTTAAACATGACTTATACAACATTGACAATAGCCAAAAACTCAAGCAAGCATCCTACTGTATCACATAGCCTACCTGGCTTTGCAGTGATGGTTTCAACATGCTTTCAGGTCCATGGTTACCTATAGAACATAGGACAGTGACCATTTCACAAATTTACAAATTGTACATAAGGTTTCACGCAACTTAATCCTTTTTCCTTGAATGCAATAGAACTCTTTTAATATCTCTGAGGCTGCCCACTTCCCACCGCTGTTAACATTTGCAGGGAGTGTTTCTATGTGTAATAATCTCTTATGATTCTCAAACAGGCCGTCTTTGGCATGGACATAAGGTCGGATCTCAAAAAAAAAAAAAAAAAAAAAAAGCATAATTTCCTCTTGATTTCAGCCTTTTTGGGGGCCGTCCTCGTAGCGAAATGTTCTCCACACCATTGATATTCCGATCCGAGCTGGGAGTGTCGTATGGCCAAAATAATGTCAGATCTCATGACTGAAGAGTGCCTGCCGTGTTATTCATGAAATGACAGCAAAGCAAATTTCTCTTAATCCATTAAGACAAGAGCACACACACAGTGCAGTCGTTAGCCTGTACAACGCGCATCTAATACGGTAACACTGCGAAACAAGAGCAGAATAAGAAATAGTACTGAAAATATCAGAGAAACAGCTGCCTTGATAGGATGAAGCTCTGGATGGTTCTGAAGATATCTTAACATTAAACTATATACAGTCTCTCTAAAGATGGCATAAGGCCTTGGACTTTGGGAATAAGGCAGCCAGTTGTTGATTCCTTTCATTGTGTAGTCCACAAAGTGGCACCGAATCCCCATCCTCTCCTTCCAGACTCATCAACTCCCTTTAGAAGATATTAAACAGTACAAGAAGTGTAGGCTTTAAGTAAAATTTCACTCTTGGACAATGCTCAGATGTGAATCAGTTTTTCCACTGATTTTGGTATATGATAAAGTATAAAGATTATGTCATAAATTCAGCACCTGGCAGCTTAAGATGCTACCCTTTTGAATATTTAGATATGGCAGGCACACGTACTACAACGATTATGTGCATATACTACAATACCAATATTGTCTCCATTTGGTTGAACTCGAACTGCACACATTGAAAATAGTACACAACAGTTTTTTTTTTGGTGAAGTCTTTTGTGCCCGATTTCCTAACCGTCTCGCTTGCCTTAATTGTTCACGACGTACAAATATTGCATTATCGAAGATTATCCATAGCATACAAATCTGATCTTTGCTAAGTGCATGCTGCCACAGAGTGCTCGCTTTACTCGAAATGCTTACGTTTCCGATTCCAGATGAGGGAGAAAAGTGGCTAAATACTGAAACTTTGGGGGCGACAAAACGATAAGAGGAGGGTCGTAGTAAAACATCAGCAGGAGAGATTTTCTGGTAAGCCTGGCACTTTTTAACAGAACGGATGGCAAAGTCCAGACAAATCCCACACGAACCATGGTTTTAAAAAAAAACAGGGAAATAAGTACGCACCGCACCGAACCGAACGACGAAGAACAGAAATAATAGGGAATTAAAGAGACGGTTAACCCAGCATCTCCACTGTAGTCGGCTGGTCTTTGCTTTCTAGCCAGTCAAAACCAGAGTTCACAGTATCACTGCATATTTGCTGAAAAAGCGGGTCGTTCTTCAGTTCTTCCAGTGTCGAATCTTCATATTGTTCCTGCTGTTGGTTCGGGTCAAACAGCAAGTTGGTGTCCAAGGTATTAAGGTCAGTGATGCTACTGGACAGGTCTGAGGTCAGTCGGATGTCACTCGAGAAGTCGGACGCCACGGCGTTCAGCTCCGAAGCCACCTGACCCACCAGCTGGGAGCTGGGGTTGAGGCCGTCCTCCCCCAGCAGGTCCTTGACAGTGTTGTTGAAATCCAGCTGCTGCTGCTCTTCCTCCGCCTCCTGCTGCTGCTGCGTGCTCTGCAGGAGGAGCTGCGGTTGCGTCTGCGCCGGATCTTCCTGCTGCTGGTCTTGCTCGCCGGGGCCCGCTTGTGCTTGGCCGTCCCCGGCGGAGAGGTAGCCGTGCTGCTGCAGCTCGAAGGCGGCGGGGCTGGAGCTGACCGGCAGCTGAGTCTGGTGAGCGGCTCCCCCCGCGAAGCTGGGCGTGGTCTCCAGGATCTGCGTGAGGTTCATGCGGGCCGTGTAGTTGGAGGGGAGGTTGTTCATGCCCAGGCCGCGCACCGAGTCGTCCCCGTCGGCCTCCATCTTGCTGAGCAAGACGTTGGTGATCTTGCCGGCGTTGCTCTGGCCCGGCACGGGCAGCGCCTCGCTCTGCATCATGACGTTCAGAGGCACCGACTGGCTGCGCTGCACCATGCTGTGCACGGAGCCCACCGCCTGGCTGTTGGACAGTATGGTGAGAACCTCGGAGGTGATGGGCGAGTTAAAGGGGGAGACGACGGCCCGGGCGGTGCTCGTACTGGTGGTGGCGGTCGGGGCGCCGGTGTTGCCGCTGAAGTTCCTCTGCCGCACCGCGGGGCTGACGCTGCGGCAGCGGAAAGTGCTGGAAGCGGACGAGGTGGGGGCCTTGCTGTCTAACGGCGCGGGGACGGCAAAGCTCTCCTGTTTGGTGGGAGTCGCCACAACCGCCACCAGCTGCTGCTGCGGCTGCTGAACCGGAGAAATCGGGGTCAAGCGGCCGAGGTGAGCGGCTTCCTGCCTCGTCTGCGGCTGAAACGACTGGCCGGGAATGGCGAAAGCGTGAGGTTTACGGAACTGGTCATCCACCAGGTCTTGGTAGCTGGGGAGGATCCCGATGCTGTGGTTGGACAGAGGCCCGGCGGCCGTGCTGTTGTAGCGGTTGTTGATCCACTCCAGCTTGGCCTTGTCCGGGTGCGTGGCCATGGGCCGCTGCATTGGCTTGACGGGGCTGCTGGAGACGATGCTGGCGTCGTGGTAACCGGTGATGCTGGAGTTGATGGGGGTGAAAGCGAAGGGGTTCCTGCACTCCACGGGGCTGGGAGGCACGCTGCTGCTGCAGTTGGACAGCGGCGTGCTGATGGGCGTGTGGCGCCCCAGCGCCCCGTCCACCGGCGTGATGGGAGCCATGCGGGAGCACGGGCTCTCTCTGGTCAGGCTGTGCGCCAGCATCATCTCCGAGGTGGGGGTCGGCGTCGGGGTCGGGGTGGGCGTCGGCGTGGGCGTCTGGACGGGGGTGGTGCTGCTGTGGGCGGAGTGGTAGAAGGCGGCGCCGGCTTGGTGAGCGATAAGGATGGAGCTCTGGCCGCCGGCGGACGGACCCTGCAGCGACACGTCGACGCAGTTTCCGAACAAACCCTTCAGCTTCATCTGCTCCTCCATCTGGACCAGCTCCTCCACGATGCTGTCCTGCGTCATGTCGTCGTCGTTGAACGGGAAGTAGTCCATGTTAGACTGGGCGCCGGCGAAGTCGACGATCTCCTGCGCCAGGTTGATCTGACCCGGGGCCTCGGAGGGCTGCGTTATCATGGAAAGCTGCTCGGGCGCCGGCTGCTTGCTCTCTGCTGGTATTTGCTGCGTCTCCCACATTGTGCTCTTTAAATCGCTCACCACAGCGGCTTCGTGATGCCCTGAGTTGGCTGGTATGGCGCGGGGGTCCCCGGCGATCTGCTGGGGCAACGCCTGATCGGACGAGTTGCTCCCGGCATTCGTATCGATGATGATACTGTTGTCTTCGTGCTTCACCGGCACATTCTGCTGCTTGACGGCGGCCTGCATTCCCTCCGCGTGAGCGATGGGCGCGTCGCTGAGCGCCAGGATCTGCGGCGGCCCTGCGGGCACATGTTTCGCCGTCGCTTTGCATTGGCCGTCCTCCGGTCTTGCCGGGGTTCCCGGTCGGGGAATCCTCTTCATGGCAGCGGCGCTGACACCGGGTTTGGGATTGTCGATTACAGGAAGCGGCTGCTGGGAGATGAAGACCCTCTTAACGGGGATCACGTGCGACTCCCCGGCCGGGCGCTTCCTCGGGCTCTTGCCGTCAGAGCAGGGATCCTTGGACGGCGGGGCGACGGCGGACGAGCCGTTGGACGAAGCGCTGCCGCCGGAGCTCTGATTGTTAACAGTCAGGTACAAAGTACTGTCGTGGCAGTTGCTGTTATTGCTGTCCTGAGTCCCGGCTGCGGAGGCGGGAGGGAATGTGGTGTCGCTTTTCGCCCTCAGCCCTTTGTCCGGTACCGGAGAACACTTGACGAGGAAGCTGGGCTCGCTGGCAGCCCTGAATTTAGCCACTTTCTCCTCTTTGGCTCCGGCAGCGTGTTTCTCTGTGGGGTCATTCCCGGCTTCGGACACTCCTTTGGTGTCGGCGGAGAGGACCGGAGCTGAAGCCTGGATGCTGGGTATTACCGCAGGACAGGGGCCGCCGTGCGCCTCGTCCGACGCGGCGGTGGTGTTGACGCCGGCCGAGGCCGGTCGCACGTTGTTACTACTGCTGCTGCTGGGGGCCAGAGCGATGGCCGTCATCTTCACCACGTTGACGGAGCTGACGTGGGGGGTGGGCATCACGGTCTTTATGGGGCTGTTGGTGATGAGCAAGGTGGGCGGAGAGCGCAGCGTGATGGCACTGGTGGCGGAGGGCTTGGGCAGGATCTGAGCGTAGCGCGTGCTGTGTCTCGCCAGCCGGTCGCCGACGGGACTAGCTGGGATGTTCTGGGGGGTTTTGGGGGATTGTTTCAGAGACTGAGTGACCACTTGAAAGTTCACAGGCACCACTTTTCCTTCCGCTGTCCCCACAGGACTGGGCGAGGTCATCAGCTGCCTGCTTCGTGGTACCTGGAGGAGAGTTAAGTCACATTAGACTCAGAGAGATTCATGAAAAGCGTCATTAGGAGGGTAAAAGGCAGCGGCGTACCGTGACGGGGCTGGGCACCGCTGCTACTACGATTCCTATGGTGGGCTGAGGGGACAGCAGAGCAGGGCTTCCACAGGGAATGGTGGGCCCAGGAGTACTGGCCTCCGTCCGCTTGATGTGGGTCTCACTGGGCAGGGGCGAGTGGAGCTTCTGCTCTTGCTGCTTTTTCTGGATCTTGCGTTGCAGTTGCTGCTTTGCATCAACAGAGGGGGAGGGCAGGGTCTTCACCTGGGGCTGGAATGAGTTGGCTTCAGCGGTGGGCACAAAGGCAGAAGCCGGAGTTGGAGTCTTTATTCCTGTTAAAAATATGAAGGAAAATATCATTTTAAGGTACAGAGTTACTAGTTATCGGATAAGTTTGTTTTTTTGCAACCTGGCCCTATTTTTTTTAGCATGAAAAACGTTAATTTACTCACTCAAGACAGTTTTGGTGTAACTAGAATTCCTTTGGGAGATATTTAGATCCACTCACGATCAGCATACATCCAATATAATGGCAAAGAACGGGGCAGGTTCCTGCAGCCTCTAAGTACGGAAATTTCTGCCACAAAACTCCTTCATCATTTCACCAATGTGTTATAAATCTCTGGTCTAATCCCTCTGTGAGCTCAAAGCGGCTCAGAGTTGCGTTTTTGTGACGATCTGTCGTTATTTACAGCCATTACAGGCACTGTATTAAGGCCTGGAAGTGACGTCATCAAAGTCCTCACTCCAAGTTCTGTAAATAATGATGGATCACCACAAAAAGCAACTCCAAGCCGCTTTGAGTTCACAGAGGTATCGAACCAGCGGCTCATAACACTTCAGAGAAATAAATACGTGTTGTGACAGAAATTGCCGCATTTAGAGGCTGTCCCATTCACTCCCATTATGTCGGGTGTGCTCTGATCGCGAGTGTTCAAGTTCACCAAAACTGTCTGGGTGAGTTAATGATCGTATTTCATGCTAGAAAATATGTCCAGGTTGAACAAAAATGAACTAATCCATTACAAGCTGTTGTGATGTTGGTTAGAAGAATCACTTTTCAGCACCACGGACAGTGCATGAAACGGACGTTTTAACATACGGGTCAGTTTAATAAAATTTCCAATCGTTTGCAAAATAAGACGTATCCTCTCCTGTCCTCTGTGCAACATGTGCTTCACCACTTTGAATGTAAAATAAGCATGTCAGAGAATAGCAGAACTTGTGAGTTTTTTCAGTTTTGTTGTTGATAATTAGTTGTGAAAGAGGAAGTCAAGATTTTTGCAACATGCGTGAGAAACGTCCACGTTACTTTTACGAAACCCCAGGTGTCAGTGTTTAAGAACATCTGCAGGAACACAGTGGGGAAAAATGCTTCTGAATTATCAGGTCACAAATCTGTAAACCATGATTTGATCTTAATAGATTTTTTTTAAACACAACAAAACTCTAGTCCAATATATATTGAAAATGATCGATAATACACAAACAGCTTTTAACATTCACACATGAAACAATAAGAAAATAATCCCAGAGGGGATCTTTACCTGTGGGGGTTCCAGTCATAACAGTGAGTGCAGCCATGGACTTGGTTCCAATGTAGTGGCTATTAAGTAGGAAGCGAGCAAGGTCCTCCACGCTGTCAAACTGACGACTCAGGACCTTCTGAGCCCACTCGCAGACCAGTCCGCAGGCTGCAGATCTCATCTCATCCTCAGCGCTCGGGGACTGGCCCGTCGATTCCATAAGTTCACACTGGTCACACACAGCAGAGGAGCGGGAGCTTTTAGAGCATCAAACTGGTTAAATGATCGAATGTTTTACAATGTACAGCAATTTACCCCATCGCCAGACTTCTGTAGATCCAGGTTAGGTAGGGATGGCATGTGAACGAAAGCTTTCTTCCTCAAACCGCTGTAACAGTATGTGCAAAGAGGTTAAGGCTTCTTTAACGTTACGGCTCTTCTGACGGCCAAAAAAATCCCAATTGGAATTTACAGTGGTGGAAAAAAGTTTACGGACACCCCATGCATTTGGTAAAAAGTCTAATCCATTCCAGTCCATTTTCTGTTAGCTCATTTAAACAGAACATTGTACGAAAGCGCTGTACAATATAAGCAAAAGATAGAATAGAATGCATACAAAAGAATAAAAAAACAATAAAAAAAAAAGATTTATGTTCAAAATAGTGCATTAAGAAT
>JAVQJG010274026.1:0-35953 GCA_036024015.1 Craterocephalus amniculus
CCTAATAATAAACTATTATTTATATCTTAAAAACTAAAGCAGCACAAAATATTTTTTTTTCTGCACAAACCAGCACTAACGTAGCACTAATGATTGAGACCACTTTTGTTTAATTTGGACAATGTCGGGGGCTGAGTGACGTCATTGACTGATAATAAACTTGTTATATCTCAAAAACTAAAGCAGCACAAACGAAAAAAGTTTCTGCACAAACCAGCACTAACGTAGCACAAACGATTGAGACCATTTTCACTAACTTTTGCGTGGGGTGGGGGGCCAACTTCACGCAGGTCCCAAACCTGAGCCACCTGTGCCGGGCCGTGCCTGTTTGCTTACATGGACAAAATTTGTGGTCAAACATGCCCGGGTCCGAGCGTGCCATGTGAAAAGGCCCTCAGGGTCAGATTTACTTTGATATTGGTGTAAGTTAATAGAAGCTAATCTGCAGACAGGCTGCTGTTAAATGACAAACTCCAGGCCTTAAAACAGCTGCGCCTGGACTCTAAAATAAAAGCATGTGCTTAGCTGTCGCAGGTGTTCGATTGGTTTAAGGAGCTGTGCAAGATGAGTTTGACTCTCCCTGCTGATTATGTTGGACATCGACAACAGTCTTCATATCTCTTCCTGTTAAAGAGTGCTTGTGTTTGTATGAATGGTCTAGGTTTCTTCAAGCTGAGAATCAGAACAGTTGTGTTACACTGCAAGTGATCTCTAGGGTGGTAATAATGAAAGAACAGCTGCAAGCTTTCAAAATTGTTTCAACTCTGTCCTGCAGTTGAGATGGGATTTTGATGCACGATAATGTGCTACCTGATATCATCTTTTGCTAACATTTCATACTACAATCCACAGACAACATATTCATCCACTGTTATTAACACAACACTGAGATCTGCTTCCTGCACAATCAGCTACTCACATTAATGAGATCATGCTTCAGTGTTTATTCTTGCATTATACACCAAAGTTGTGTGTATGTGCACTTACATAAATTTTTTTTGCATCTAAAACCCCACAAAGAGCCACACTGTTGCACAGTTTCTTTAAGGCATCAGCTGATGAATGAAAACAACATTAAGAATAGAGTAAAAGAGGTAGCCCATACTGTATATACGCTCATGTAATTTTTAATTGTAATTTTCTCAATAAAGCTTGTTAATATGGACATTGTTGTATGATTTGTTGTGGATTTGAGGTTAAAAAAAATAAAAGATCAAATATGTTACAAATCTCTGAAATAATGAAATCGGTGTGCAAGAACCAAATTATAAGAATTGATCATTGACCTGACTCTAGAGTTAGTTGGGGTTTGGAATAGTATCAAAAAACATACAATAAACAGGTTGGCTTGTTGTGATCAATAAATCTTTTTTTATCACATAGAAGTTGGGGATTTTTAGCATTTTTCTGTTTGCAGTTCTTGTGAAAACTGTGAATACTAATCAAAAAACAGTCTTCCCCACACAAACCAACCTGAGGTCTATGCAGAGCCACACGGTAGAGAAATAACCCCAGCCGAGCTTAGACACCACTTGGTACCTTCTGTTGAAGGTGTCTCCAATCTGGACTGGATGGTAACCGCCTGAGGACATGGAATAAAGACAAAATTTTAACCCATAAAACTCCAAGATTTCTTTAAGATTTTGGGGGATTTGGGGATTTTTGATGTGTAGAACCTCAATCCTTTCAGCAGAGTCCACGTCTAGACTTCAGTTTTTCAGGAAAGCTTCAGTTGTTAGATTATGAGACTAAATGATGTGTAATAAATGTCTCAATATATATTTAGCCAAGCAACATATGGAAACAGAATTTCCTGCTAACAGCACTTCGTAGAAAAAACACACAGTCAGCAGTGAGCCAGTATTTTCTCATCTGCAGATCATTGTTTTAAGTTCTGACTTTCAGGGGGGAAATGTTGGTTTGAAACAAACACACAACGACACAACTCTTGATAATTTTTTGCCATATTCACAATTATAGCAATCTGTATTTCATTTATTTATTCATGTGAAAATTTTGGAAAAAACTATTCCAACTCAGCTCATTTTTGTTACCACAGTGCATCAACAAGATGCTCTTTGCTATCCCAGAGGGAAATTTTCTAATATTAAATAACATGAATTAATTACGTAGTTATTATTCACTTTTAATAAATAAATAATTGATTAATTATCAAAAATTGATTTATAAAAGAAACTGAATGATGGTGTTATCATGGATCACAGATTGTGGATTTACCATATAGTCTCTGAATTAACAGTACATTTTGCAGCTGGATTGAAAAGCTCCTGGATGGATATAAATGCCTGGAAAACTACTGAACGTCAACTAAAGGGTAAGCCGTCATTGTTCACCGAGAAAATGTCGACAACATAAGCGATAGGCCTCCGGGCGTCAGCAATATATAAAAAGTTAAAGTAATATATGTGCTTAGCTGTGAGTAGATAATTTAATCTAAAACAAACTTCCCAGATGAGGTTTTTCATGCTCTTTACGATCTGAAAGTTGAAAGAAAGCATTTTTTATATATTGTTTAGAGAAGTCATAGGAGTAAAATGCAGCACCAAAGCTATTTCTTGCATTCCTTCAAGCTACAATATATCCACTAGGGAGTAATACATTCAGACCTGCCAGTGGGATGCTGAAAAATGATGAATAAGCCTTACCTGGTCTCCCTCAGCCAGCATGACAGTCTTTGGACACTGTCAGAGATCTTCAAATAAAATCTCTGTTTCTATTATAGTAGGACATGATAGAAGCCAGTGTATAATCTATTACAGTGTCACGTGTCTGTGGTATCACGTATGCAGCAGAGGATATAAAAGATGCAGGCCGAGACCTGAACATCTGGCAGGTGAGTCGGGAAGCATGGGCTGCAAGGTCAACCAGGAAATACTGCTGGTTGAAGCAATAAAGTGAGAAGCTTGGATTTTTACAGATTCTCTGAACACTGTACTATCTAACCTTGGAAGCAATTTTCTTGGAAGTCCACTCCTGAAAGGCCGGCTGCAGCTTGGAGCATGATACTCTCCATTTGCAACTGTCTCGCTCTGCTTCTACAAGGTTATTTAACTGCCCAAGCTAAATCCTCATTTAAATAAGGCTGTTTGCACCTTTTATGAATTGTGCAATCAATCTTAGTGACTGCAAATCATGGAAACACAACAGGCATGACTTCTTTCCGGTGCACACAATATTGCTCTGGCTATTTGAGCTCTTAGTAAATCAGAACCTTAAACTGTCAGCCACCAAAATATCATGAAGGACAGTGAGTTCCCACATCAATCTTTACTCAGTCATACTGTTTGTTTCATTGTTACATTTTATTTCTTTTTTTTTCTTTAGTGTTTGATCTAATCAGAAGCATCGGGCTAGAGGTACAGCAAACAGCAGGTTGAGAGAATCACAGTCCAAGAAGCAGAAGCTGCTCTCACACATAGCAGACAGTTGTTATGAAACAAGCTGCGATCAGCAGGTGTAATTAAGTGTTTAGTACCATAGCAGTATTCTCTGGGATCCTCTGAATCCTGGCTGTCCTTTGCATGGAGTGGCTCGTGGCGTCCGAGGGTTCTGAAACTATTATCTGAGTCAACTTCTCTCCTGAAACACAGAGAAATCAAAATGTGGCTTTTTGTTTCCTCCTGCTTTTCTGTCTGTGTATCCTCCACTAGCAGCATACACAAGTGTGCGCTGTATGTGTGTTTGTGTGTCAGTGGTGAGCTGAACTGCTTTTAGAGTTTCCCATGGACTCAGCCTGCAATGGAAACTTGTCCCGCTGCCTGGCTAAGAGTGGAAAAACAGCATCGGAAGTTGCACTATTTCTGACTGGGCTGTAAATTATTTTGCAGTCTGTCTGTGCAACCCGAGAGCTCTGGATCCCAACTGCTGTAGACACAGTATCCGCTGCTGGAAGACCGGGTCACGTCACATCTGAAGATCGTGATCACAGGTTGTTTTCTTCAGTGTGTTTTTGCAACCGTTTCAAGACACAACCAGCAGTTTTCTTATTCTCTCCTAAATTTAAGTCTGTCTAAAAAGTCTAAACTACCTTTCAAGACACCTCTGTGATGTTTAAAATAATCTTGGCGTGCTTCATTTGCATTAAAATGAGCTCCTCCAAGCTATGTAAGGAAAAAAGGTCACGATGATGCATTTTTCTAGGGCTGAAAGGAGAATGAAAATCTGCAGGAAAACGTAAAATCAGACGCAAAAAAGAGCAAACTCACTTGCTTCCAGGGTCTCAGCAGAGAACAGGCAGCTAGTCAGCACATCTCTGCCGTTCCCTCATCAATCCTCTGATTGTGGCAAACTGCGCCCTACTCACGTGGGATGCTGTTTAGTCGAACAAGGACTCCTCTGCATGGTGTGGTGCTGCAGATGCAGGCCGTATCCTGGATAGATGCCGCCCGCAGAAGGACAAAACTCAGGTCCAGACTGAGAAGGCAAACGCATTAGCAAAAATAAGACTGCTAATGATACTTCACTTGGGCTGCTAAGAGGAGGTGGTGGTGATGTTGAAGGGCGGGGGTCTGGGTTGACCTCTCTGGAGGCTTACAGCAGCACTAGTCAGCAGGGTCTAAACATAGAAACCCCCAGCAGACACCTAAATCACTGCCTGTCAGACCTTTACCTGCCTCTCTGGGGTTTTTCTCTCCTTCAGTCCTTCCTGGTCAGGTTCAGATGTTTGGCTCTCCGTTTCCTCCACTTCTCCTTCTTGCCTCCTGAGGTAAAACCTTTACTGTAACTGAGAGCAGGGTCCCTAAAAGATGAGAGGAATGTCGCGTGAGGAAAGCAGATTAGGGGAGGAGAGCGAGTGACAGCTGCTGATTTTTTCCCTCCTTTGGTGTCACAGGGAGTCCGACCTCTGGGCCGCAGGGATCACATATGGCTAAAACAGGCTTAAGAATGGGGTCCCTGGCCTTCAGCACAATATCAAGTATCACAATAAGTCAGGAGTCAACATTTCTGCTTCTAAAAGGCACCAAAGCACTTTCAGGCCTTTTCTTTCAGTTCGATACAAGTAAAGACAATCAGATGAAGACATCCTGTCAGAAAATTAATGTGAACAAGCCGGTGATGTTTTCTGTCTGCCTTTCATGCACGTGTTCAGAAATCTTCTCACAACCCTGACTGCCTCTCTGCTCAGTCTCACTTGGCAACACTTGGCCGTTGGCGCTACCTTTTTCATGGTTGATACCGTCAAGCAAAGCGGCATCTGGGAAAGCTCATGAGATGAAAGACGAGGTGTGATTTGGAGTGAGGAATGAGAACGGAGCCACATGAGATAAACAGGACTTCCACCTCACTAAGTAACCGCCCCTCTGATGACAATGAGCAGATTATTACACCTTCTATTTATAGATTACAGTACGGCTCCACAGTAGAGGGATTTGCTATATGAGCAGTCTGTGAAAAGCCTTTTTGAAAGTAATAAAACAAGGTGTTTTAAATGTCTATGTATTTGCAAAGGGACATGAGTCAGGACAAAGTACAACAGTGATGTGGGATAGTCTAGCTTTGACACTGTAAATGAAGCTTTTTCCACCAGGTCTTATGATGAGAATAGTAACACACTGCTTTGGGTGATGCAGACCAGATGGTTTATTAACTTTTTCTCTTTTTTCAAATATTTGGGATTTGGCTGATAAAAAGGTATCACATCCAAACATCCTGAGGTGAATGATGGATGGGGTATGGTGTAATTTCCCAGAGTATCAATAAATGTAAGTCCCATCCCTCTATGTGTAATAATGGGGGGAAAAGTTCAATATATAAAATATAATTCTTTAAGTCAATTATTTAAATAAAAATCAAATGATAAGAAAATATATTCATGAAATTTAAAAAGTATTTACATCCAAAAATTAAACTTTTCATAAAATGATATAGACATCTCTTTCGAATCATTTGCCAATAAACTATTTGTCTAGTGTTATACTGTTGATCATCATTTATATCATGACTGCTACAACATACCTTGTACAATTCTCAAAACTAGAAGCACTCTGAGTGCAATCCTCCACCAACAGCCCACCACCCCCTGTTCTTTGAACCTTCTGGATAGCAAGATCCATAATATCAACATGATCCGGGTCAAGAAATGTGGGATTATACCTGCAACTTTAAGATGGCCTGTTGTGTTTTCTAACGTTTTGGAAACGGCTACCATCAGGGCCAGACCGGGTCAAAAAAGTTTGGCCCTCCCACTCTCATCAAAAGACTCGATACAACAGTCCAAATTATTCATATTTCATATCATGATATCATGTTAACCTGAAATAATACCATTTGCTCATTTTGTCAGCACATAATTTGGATGCTAGTTTAACATCAATAAGTTAACATCAATGTTCACAGCAACAGTAAGTTCAGGAAATGTTCAAAAACAACTTCATCTGATGTGATTCGGTTGGACTTACATACGTCCAGCAATGTACTGCAGTAGGAAAGCTTATGTTGTTGTCAGCTGATAATCTCACGCTGCTGTTGAGAGTCATTTTGAAGTCAAATGTAGAGTATTGGGCTTTGGCTAAAAGTCAGTTAGATTGTGCAACATGGACACAAACATTTGGAAATGGCAGCTAGTTATGCAAGTTCTAAAACAAACAAGATCAAAAGTGCAACCTTTAAAGCTAACAACAACACCTGCTTGATCGCCCATGCCTTTAATGCCAAAAACAATGCACCCTCAAAAGCTGCAGAGACAAAAGCTGGATGCGTCTGAATATATTCCAAGTTTAAATGGGCTGCTTTGTGCATGGAAGTGTGTGCAGGGGAGCTTTCTTTAATTATTTTTTTGTTTGTTTTGGTCGAGTCCCCTCGAGTCCCGCTACATTACTCTGTAATGTTGGTCCAAAGTTACGCTGGAAGCACAGGTGCTGGCTGTTACTAGCTTCCATTTTCAAAGAGCTGTAATGAGACTCTACCCATAGGGAGGATGAGCATGAGTGTGTGCATGAAGAGGCATAAAACAGCACATCCACAGATCCAGATCACTGGGTTAGTGGGGGATGAATAATCATTTAGTAATAAAAGAGTATCCCAACTTGTTTTTGATCCAGTTCCAGTGTTTGGCTGAATAAGAGGCTGCAAGGCCCAACAAAATGAAAACACTCATTTTTCTGTGCCTGACTGAGCCCAACTTCTATGGGAAACACAGAAACGTGACCTGCATTCCTTTGTCTTTGTGTCACGGCTAATTTAAGACCCAGACACAGATAAATATAACACAAACACCACCCACAAATCGCTTTGACATTAAATGTCACATTCACCGACATAGCACTTTTGATACACGCTTAGTGCGTCTGTATACACATTCATACCATGATAGGCACATTGGGAGGCAGCATGGAGTTCAGTGTTTTGCCCAACGAGACTTCCACATGTAGTCAGGGAATCTGGGAATCAAACCATTGACTTTCCAGTTGGCAGATAATTAATCTTTCTCCTGAGCCGCAGCTGCCCTACAATAGCAACGTTAATCAAATTAACAATAACAAATCAGCATATTTTTATAATACATCGGTGACAAAAAAATTTAAAAAGAATTGTTCCCATTTTTAAGCACCAGATTGTGGCAAATGTGCAAAAACAAAATGTTTAATAAAATTATATCCGCTCTTTCCAGCCACCTCATTAGACTCACCTGCTGCTAATGGGTTGGACTCTCTTTGCTTTTAGAGACACCTGAATTATTTGTGCTATGCATTCATTAAAGTTTTTCTCAGAGGTTCTACTCCATATCGACATGACAGCCTCACACAGCTGCTGCACATCCGTGATGAAAATCTCCCGTTCCACCACATCCCAAAGGGGAAATACTGGATTGGGATGTGGGGGCTGTGGAGGCCATTGGAGGACAGTTAACTCCTTGTTATGTCAGAGAGAATCTGAGCTTTATGACATCATCATCCTGCTGGAAGAAGCATCAGAAGATGCTCCACAGCGCTAATAAAGGGCTGGACATGGTCAGCAGCAATGTGCAGGCAGGCTGTGCTGGTTAAACCAGGCCTTGTGGGTTAAAGTGGTGGTGCGTGTTGTGTGTTCAGAGATGGTTTTCTGCATACCTTGGTTGCCACTAATGGTTGCGTTACTGTTGCCTTTCGATGTTCTTCCTTTCAACTGCTGCTCACTTGATATTTTTCTTTTCCAGACCACACTATGTAACCCCAAAATCCCAGTAGATAGGCAGTTTCTGAAATACCCAGACCAGCACAGACAACTATGCTTTAACTTTAACATTTCTACATACCTGAACATGTGGAGTTGCTGCCATGTGATTGGCTGATTGACTGCTTGTGTTAAACCAATGAACAGTTGAACTTCATGAAGTGTACTAGTGACATGTGTCTGGAACCTTTGAAGAGGCTGCAAACTTCTAAAATTTTAGTGTGAAATTTGCTCCGACTGACAAACTTGCTGAATGTTACTCTAAAACCGAGCTGATGCAGCAAACAGAGACAGAAGTTATGATGATCACATTGTATCTGATCTGTCAGTGGCTAATCAGCAACATCACAGATAACATTACTGTCAAAAACACTGTTACTGTTAAAAACTATGTAAATAGTGAACGTGTAGAGATAGAAAAGTATTTCACAATGCAGAAAGTATGTAAACTTATTTCAACAGGCAAAAGGATTATATGTAATAAATTTTTAAAAGCTCCTTGAGTTCAGAAACTGTGTAGAGCTACTTCTGCTATGATAAATTCAGGATGATAGCTTTCTGATTCATTGTTGAAAAAGAAGAACAATAAAACAACAATAAAACAATAAAAACAAACAATCAAACAATAAAAACATCAAATCACATTTGAGGCTTTAGTTCACATATGGACCATTTTATTGCATCACATTAAGCTGTTGTTAGGCTCATCCTATCAGTTAGACAACGCTAAAGTCAAGATTACGTGGGAGCAGTATGTATCTACAGAACGAACATCAGAACCGAGCTTTGCATACACATGTAAGCTGCGAGCAACAGTAATGTGCACAGCAAAGAATTAGAAATATTTTTTTATGTACAAGTTAACCACTTGCAACCTTAGAGATCATATTTAATGCACGTAAGAGCAAAACAGAAAGAAATGCAGAACAGCTGATGGTGAATGTGATTTTGACTATAAAAAGATGACAGGAAAATGACAACAGTAATGATTTCTTCAGGAAAAGGGGCAGAATTTGTATCGTTTCATGAGTCTGACAGGACTGACTAACAACACTTGCAGCAAAATAAATAAACAATAAATTAAGTTGGAAACCAACTAATAAAAAGCCTTTCACATGCGGCATTGCAGAGCAGCAGTCATTTAAAAAAAATAGATGAATATGCTTTAATAAAAGTTTGGAGAAAAACGGGATCATAATTTCTAAAACAAAAAAAAAAGGTTTGCTCTGCCAAAACACAGTAAAAAGCTGGAGTTTACTGAAACACCAACAACACAAAAGGAACTTAAAGCATAAACATAGGGCAGAGCTGGGATTGTTTAAAGTGAAATGTTTGTTTGTAAAAGAAAAACTTGAATTTCAGCCTTTTGGTGGAGTTCGGTTACTGTAGCTTTATACAGTTGTCACAGGTAAAGCTGAAAAGGTTACACAGGACCACAGCGAAACGATTTCTGCACTAAAGATCCAAAAATAAGGTCATAAAGACATAAAGCAACAGACTTTGTTTTTTAAAAAGAGTACAAAATAACAACTGTACCAAAAATATGTCTGATTTACCCAACGAAAAAAAAACACTTGTATAAGAAATAATGTCAGAAATATGGGTTGATTCAACTCCAAATTATTTCATAATTACTTCAGGCAAAGCAATATGAGTTCTGATAAAAAAATAAATGTGCCAGGAAACAGAATATAAATCCTTAAGTGGTTGTTAAAAGTTTCAATAAAAAAAAAACAACAAACCTTTAAATCAGGGGAGGAGAACCCTGGTCGCTGCAAGTTTTCAACACATTCCTGCTCCAACGAACCTCATTCAAATCAAATGGATCCAACAGCCAATCACAGTTGCTCATTAATTTGAAGCAGGTGTGTTGGAGCAGAGTTGCAAGGAAAACCTGCAAGACAAAGGCAAACGTTCCCAACCTCTGCTTTAAAATCATGCATTACTCTTTGTACTGTATTTGTGAAATAATTTTCCCACAAGAAAAAGATGAGGGTAAATCTTTCATCGATTCTGCGAATGACCATCGTTTTAAAAAGGACGGATACATGATAACGTTATCTCGGGGAATCTCTGACAAATTTCTTTTGGAAATACAAAAAAAATAATAAGAAAATCTCACAAAGTTTCTGTTAACACTGGTGAATGATCAAAGCACAGTCATAAAAAAGACAAAGAAAAAAAAAAACCTGTGGGAACACCAGCAACTGATCAGATAAAGTAAGACTGGAAAAATGGTTTAAGGAAGCCAAGAGCAGATTGGAAAAATCCCGAAAGATCAAGACGCAGGCCAATGACTGCTGCGATAAGACTTTAAGAAAACACGGAAAACAAGGAAAAACCCACAACAGTCGACATTAAAGGTAAAATCCTACAGAAGCAAACCTTTAAGGGTGGGAATGTTCTGCTCACGTTGTCCATGTGGCATTCATCAAGAGAGAAACTAAACCTAGTGATCTCATTTATTGTGTCTCCCTTTTGTTGAATTCAACACAAATGATCCAAAGAGATGCCAAACGTTTGTGATGTGCTTCTTTTTAGATTCACCACAGTTTGTTTTCCTCAGTGGTGTGCTGTCCTTTTTAATCCCAGTGTGAGGACCTGTGGAAATTTGAAGGAGGTTACAGGAAACGTGGCCAAAAGCAGCGATCCTCTTGAGATAATCTCCTCACTGAAAACCAGTCTGTCGGAACCACAGTGAAATCACAGTGTGTGCCACATTATTCCTTCGTTTAAGAAGAGTAAGAAGAAGAAATAAAAGAAAACTTTTTTCGTCCAGGAGACGTCAAGGAAAAAATAAAAATTCCAGCTCAGCTTCGAGGTCATAAGTCCGTCACCTTGTTTTCCACAGCAGCAGCGATCTGCTGGAGCCTGTAACCCAGCTGCATCTTCTGAGCTGTGGAGTCCTCCTCCAGAGCCGTGATAATCTGACAGAAGGACAAAGGTGTTGGATGAGAAAACGTTCCAAAGATATCCCAACGTAGACAACAAGACAGTGTAACAGGATGGCATGCACAGGTCAGTCATAGCCTCTGTATGGACCAGATGTGATCTGGACAGCGGTTTTTACGAGAGTTCAGAGCCAAAGGTCATCTGCTGGATCTGGTTGTTAATCTTAGGCAATCTGAGCCAAACCAGATGTGTCATATTCAGGCCAAACCTTCTTTAACTTCTAAGTTGCTGATACAAGCAATGCACAGACGGAAGGACATGCATATCAGAATATTTCATTTGTTGTTGAAGCACAGGAAAGATTTTCCCTGTAACTGGAAATTGTGCTGGAATTTTACCAAAAGCAGAAAAGCTAGAAGGCTTTTTCCCACCATTTTATGGAAATACGGGAGACTTGTGTTAAAAGATTTAATCTACAGCTACTACAGGTATAATCCTTTTTTCACACATTAATACCCAGCCATTGTAGAATTAAGATGTCATGATTTACTAAAACTGATACTGAAGCCCAAGCAGAGGACCACAGCTGTGTGTTGCAGTCTCCCTCTGGGATTACTTAAGTAATTTTCACTTATTTATTACTTACTTGATCATAGTATTTGTTGATGTACTTGTATAGCTCGTGTAGAGCCACAAGGCAATTCACCTCCGCTGCGTAATTCTGATCAGGCAAAGAAAAAAATGTGATAGTTAAAAATAGATCTTATTTAAAATCTCACTTGAATTCAAAGCTAAAAAAAAGTCCTTCCAACTTTCTGAAATCATTTCCTGCAAAAATTCTGTATTTGGCTTAAAGAAGTGATTTTTTTAATGCATATAATGGGAAAAACAACGTACACGGGAGAGTTCTGCCAGAGCAGAGTTCATCTCTTGGTCACTGGCAGAGATGGTCTGTCGGATGTCTGCGTAGTACCTGAAGACGGTGCAAACAAGAGAAGCACAGGGCTGTATGTGAGACACTGGTTCATTCATAGTTTAGGTACAAATTCATAACATGCCATGTCACATTACAGGAATTGATCCAGAACACACAAAACAGGAAATAATTTTGCTTTAAATTAACTTTTTTGTTTAGAGCTGATAGTTTGCCTTACATTAAAGTAGTCTTTAATCATTTTGAGGGAATTGATCTTTTATTCTCTCAAAAAGTTAACAATGCAGCCATCTACTGAGAATATTTAACTGAGTTCACACAGAAGATTAAAAAAGAGCTTAAAGACACTAAAATGAGTTCACCTCTATATAAACAAATTAAATAAACACAATGAACTTTTTTCTAATTTCTCACTAATCTATAATGTCAAAGGTTACACTGACCAAACTTCATTAAGTTTTAATTTCATAAGAAAATACAACATCAGCGGAACAGATATGAAAAAGTCTCAGAGCATGTTAATCTTATGAAAGACTAATATTAGTGCTACAATATTACAGGAAGCAGGTTTGTGACAGAAACTCCTGCTTAACGAAGCTCTAACGTATCGCTCGTGTAATCTGCAGGGTTTAATGTGCAGCTGACAGCAGCGCGTGCAGCCGGCTGCTCCCAGAGTATCCATGCATGGCAGCCTCGCAGGCTAGGTCTACCTTCTGTCTGCTGCTAACAGATGTCCTCAGCCTCCCTCCCTCCCCCGTGTCTCTTACAGAGTTTTTTATGCCCGGGGTCAGTGGTGTGACTGGCTGCCATATTCTTACCTCTCCACCATCTGTTTGTAGCGAGGGATGTCTCTGGCATACAGCAACTTGTTGATGGGAGAGTCCTGAAAAAGCAAGACAAACGGAGGAACGTGTCCTGAATACCATTTAACTAGATAATGGAAGCATAATGATAATGTTATACAGTGTGAGGTATTTTACAATGTCATGCAATAAATAAATAAAAAGCTTGAACAAGTTTTTATTTATCAATCCTCAGAACTCCAAGCCACTTCATGCTATTTCTGCTACCCCAATATTCGGCTGGTTCTGATTGGACATTACCATCAATTTGGGATATTTTTAGTTTTATCATAATTACCAACGGCAAGGCGCAGAGGTTGTTTCCACCAGTGCACATTTGTAACAGCTTGTTACGGTAGTTAGGGGTACATATGTCTGTTAGCAACATATCTCAAGCATTATCTGGATCACAGTTTCGATCCAGGCTTTTTTTTCCCTAAGGATTCATTACTGGGAGAGTTGGGGATTATTTTGCTATTATGACTTCTAACTCAACAGAAGAAAAGAAAAGAAAAAAATGACATCATGCTAGATGTTATGATCAGACATCAACCTGGATCATGTAGACATTCTGAATCTGTGTCTGGTGGGAGGCTGTTGGGCCTTATGGGGTTTTTCTCAGGTGACTGACCCTGTGGCTCAGCACATAGTTGCTCTCTTTGAGTTTCTCTAGTTAAACTTTATTATCACTTCTGGGTAAAACATAAAGGTCTCTCAGCAACATAATAGTGGCAGTGATCTTTTTTATTACAAAAATGTGATAAACAGTCAAGTTATTGAGGATTTACTGTAATTGATTTACAATCAATGGCTGGATTGTAAACCTCCTGAATGACCTAAAGTTAAGCTATCCATCACAATTTCATCCACAGCTACACACACCTACTCTTCCTGAGAAATTGTTGACAATATAACCACTAGCACTAATTAGCACAGGCGATCTATCGGACTTCTAAGAGTAAAACTTGTGTAGAGTAATTAAATTCACTTCTTCTTTTGGTATTAGCAGTGTTGAATAACAGCACTGTGGAGCTCACCCGTCCCAGCTTGTGGTCAGCAATGGTGCAGGAATCCATAAAAGTCTGAGCGATGACCGACAGCAC
Organism: Craterocephalus amniculus; assembly: GCA_036024015.1. Taxonomy (NCBI): domain Eukaryota; kingdom Metazoa; phylum Chordata; class Actinopteri; order Atheriniformes; family Atherinidae; genus Craterocephalus; species Craterocephalus amniculus. Next base: position 13,944 of record JAVQJG010274026.1, read on the forward strand.
AGCGTCCACATGGTCTGAGGTCTGCACATCAAAGATGAACTGTGGGTTTTTCAGGATATTGATCCAGAACCGCAGCGGTAAACTGTTCAGCCAGACAAGAAAAGTGATCAGGTCATTACTATGGTCAGCACGCTGGAGAAAATATTTCTGTGGTGGACAGATTAACATTTTTTATTTAAGAAAATACTCTAAAATAATATAATAATACAGGGTTACCTAATCGTCATTTTAATTAATCATTCTGAGTTAAATAAATCTGCTCTAATGTTATGTGGAACGATTAGAATAAATACATCTGAAGTCCTGTGTGAAATGAACATCTTTTTCCAAACTGCTGACATTTGTTAATAGTTTGAAAGAACAAATAACACCACAACTGTTTGGCTAAAACACATTTAAAAAACGTATATTATCTATTTGTTCTTGTGTGCATTTAACTTGCATAACATGTCAGAGTTCAAGAATTCTGAAAAAAAAGAATTGATCAGAGTCCTCTCTGTCGTGGAATCAGGTTTCCTGATTTGCGAGCTGAAACTAAACCCATTCAGAAGGGGAGTACATTTTTTATATCTAAAACAGACCAGTTAAAATAATGGTTCTTTTAACACCATGTTACTTTGTAATCAGACAATTACATTTCTCCCATTCCATTTTTTCCTACTGCAGAAGGTCCATAAAGCAGCATGATCTGCATTTTGTTCCATCACAATCTGGGTTGCAGTCTGGACTGTGTTACTCGGAATCTGTCCGTGCAACTGTCTGATACACAGTGATGTGATGCACGAATCTACAAAAACGCTTTGGCTCAAACTGCAATTAAATGTTTTAGGTTTTATTCATATGTATTGAACTGAGTCTAAAACATGGGCCCCTTCTGAATAGATTCTTAGAGCACGTTCCCACTGTGGCTGTCTGGTCCACTCTGAACATGCTCTGTGCTAGTGATGCAGACTAGGAGGTAAAAATAAAACCACCAGTGTGTGCACATAAAAACAGGTTCTGCACACCACAGATCCCCAGACCAGAGTCCTGCAAGGTGAGTTTTATCATCCTGCGCCATCTCCAACTGCTAACGAATTCCCACCCGTTAATATATTGAAGTCCAGATACAAACCCTCGAGCTGAGACCCGTCACGAGCTGTGTGCAGACCACATGTTAACACATGAAATAACTGTAAACACATTCCCTCCCACCCCCCCCCCCCCTCCCTCTCTGTGTGTTTGGACATAGATTCTTGTCTTAACCACAAAAATAAAAAAAAATTAAATCCTGAGATCTACCAGCACTAAACGAATATCTGCCCATTCTCGTCATATCTAATTTACAAAATTTAAACCAGTTTTGGTTCTTTCTGCTTCTTTCAGTGCTAGAGGAGTACTTAGTATCATCTAGTGGTCATGTGAGTCGTGAGATCATTTCAGGTTTTCATAGTTGTGAAAAATATATATTCCATATTAATCAAATAAATTTGACATGACTCTCAAAATTAAACCATTATTGGACAGATAAATCTCAATTGAACACTTCGATCCTTTAGCACATTAATGCATAAAACCACATTAACAGTTTTCAAGCATTAGATTTAGAGGATCCTGCAGCATGACCCATCTGATATATAATCAATTGTCACGAACATCAATATGTGCCACCTTGGGGGTCGTGGCTCAAAAAGTTTGGGAACCAGTGATCTAGGAAGCAAGCAGTGACGTTTTCTAGGTGGTTTGGTCCGGTGCATTGAAGGGCAGTTTGAACACAAACCAAGGGAAAGTGTGAAAACGTGAATCCCTTTTAATCCCTCAATGTCCGAGACCGAGTCACACAACAGGAAACGTATGGGTTCTCTGAAATGTGCCTACCATCTACTGCAGACAATACATAACTTTTAAGTACTTGACACAAGCACAATGAACGCTTTAAAGCACTGCGGCCACCAGACTTTGGCACTTCCCTAACATGACAGTTTACCTGTTGGTTTTCCAGATGTGGATGGTCTCCGGGTCAGTGATGTTATGCTGTAGAGCCTGCTCATCCAACAAGTCGAAAAAGTATTTAACAGCCAGAGGAACAGGGCGACTGGTGCTGAGGATCGCAGTGAACAAGTCATCCACAAACTTCTGCAGAGTGCCCTAAGAGAGATCAGAGAGAAAGTAACAGGGATAAATAAGCATCAATGCCCACATCACTTTAACTGGCTTGTTTTGAGGGAAACTCTGAAATTGCCATCTTAGATGACTCAGCTCTAAAAAAAGAGCCCATACATCCTCTGAAAGATGTTTGTTTCTCCCAGTTTTAGTTGCAACCTTGTTCTTCATTACATGCACTTTGTGAAATGAGGACTGGAACGCAGATTGATGGTAGAGAAACTCTTGCTTAATGAAGTTCTAATAACACCTTTTGGGCTCAGCTCTCTTTTCACCGGGGCAAACAGGAAGAGTGCCACTTCTCTGCAGACCCTGGCCTCTCCAGCCCTTCAACAAGACCCTGAGATAAACTTCTCCACTCGAGGTGGCGACTTAATCCCTCAGATTATGAGCGATGTTGTCATTCTTTAGTTCTTTTAAGTCCTCCAACAATATAAATGAGTATTAATAAATCACATTAATAGCACCACAGCAGCATGAGGCAGTCTTGTGGAAAATTTATAATGCACTACTTACAGCTTATTATCAAATATGTTGTACATATTACTTTACAGCCCACTGCATTTTGTAAAGTTTGTTTTAACAAGCGCTATCAAAGTGAGAGAGCACTATTTAATGTGTTGGGTCCACATACATTATGAAGATTAAAATTGCATGTGCTTTAAATAATGTAGGCTTGCATGGGGATGAAGGCTTCTCTTGGAAAATATGAGCTGAAAATAGCTCTGAGCTGCGGGTCATTAAGGCCGCTGTGCTCACACGTTTGAACTGCCGACTGGCTGCTGAATGAAATATAGAGGAGTGTCAAATATATAAATGCAATACACTGAAGTGACTTTTTCAAGATGGAAGCTCTGTCTGATGGACATATAAAGAAGACTGCTTGTTAATCCATCTTTACACTGTATTGATAGGTGAGTTAAATACAGGCACAGAGTCTTCATTCAACATAGTCCAAATTGTTGAATTGAAATACAAGATAAATAAAAAAGAAAATCAAAAAATACCACAAGGTGGTGCATGTCCTAAATAATTTATCTCCAATTTCAGTGTGTTTACATCACTGTTTTGAAAGGCTCCTCATTCTGAAACACCACTTCCACCATAGGACCAGTAGAATTTATATAAAAAATACAACAATTCTTCCATTAAATCTGAACAACAGGCATATGGGGGACTTGCCAAATATAAAAAGATGGTCCCCTGATCAGGTGGGATAAAAGCTGAACTTTCTGGGTATCGAGGAAATTGCACCACATCTGAAAACCCATCCCCACAGTGAAGCATGGCAGTAGCAGCATCATGATGAGTGATGTTCTTCATCAGCAGGGATGGGGAACTGGTCAGAATTACAGAAAGGATGGATGGTTCCAGATAAAGCAAAATACTCTAGATTGAGACTGAGACATCCATCATGAAAGAGCGGGAGCAGTTCTTCCAAGTAGAACTGGCTAAACCCTGATGAAGCTGTGAGTTTCTATTTTATTTATTTCCTTTTGACTAAACTGAAACATTTACATTTATTTTCCTGTTTTTTGCTCCACAGCAAGAGTTAATTTATTTACATTTTCAGACCATTTTAAGGAAAAATTAGTAGTAGCAGCAGTTGTAACTAGGTGTACACACTTCTACAGAGGAGTAGATTTGATTAATAGTCTTATGGTCTTTTTGCATTGTTCTCTCTGGATTTGTACACACAGAAAGCGGGGGAAAAAAAAAAGAAAAAAAAGATGTGTTTTACCTTCATGGAGAGCAGGCGTGTGAGGTAGATCTCAGGGATGGCCTTGGCCCTCTCCCCACCTCTTTCCCTCAAGCTTCCTCTCCTGTGCTTTGGTAACTCGGACTCCTCGCTGGCTTTCACCAGATGCCAGAGCCTCACGCCTCCCTCCTCCCCATCATCCAGCATAGGCGTCTCTGACAGGAGACAAACAGCTGGATGAGCGTGGCTGAAGGCTGAAGTAAACCTTTATAACTGAGCCGCTAACCTCGTTTTCAGTTTCACTTTTCAGAAATCCTATGAAACTACAGTGGTTTGCTCCATTTAAACTTAATCTCTATTTGTCTTTACCATCTGTATTTCAGTTCAGAAGCTTGTTCTTAAATACACACTCTGCCTCACGCTTTAGTCTCTCCAATGTAACAACACAGTCAAACAGTGACCTCCACTGGTCATTTAGACTCTGATCAGCTGTTCAACATTAATTTAATGAAGGACAAAACATCCTGAAATAAATCTAAAAAAAGGACCATGTTTTTTCTTAGCTAATATCAAAAAATGTGTTGTGAGATTAAATAAAAATTGTGCATCATCGCACCTTGATATATATCTGAGTGTTATGTTGACCGTGACTCACTTTCTCCAGGCATGTAATCATGAGTGTCATGGAGGTGATGCTTGCCGTTCCTGGGGACCAAAGCCACAGTTGCTCCATCTGGGACCTAAATCACATGGTTGTATGATAACAGATTTGTGTCACACAAAAATTTTACTCTTTTATGCCCATGCTGGCTGTGTGTGTGAGTGTGTAGTACAACATTAGATCTGGTGATCTTGCACTGACCTTGTAGTGCTGCAGTGTATTAAGGCGCTTCCAAGAGCCTTGTACTACTGATGTTAGGTCCTCGTCTGATAGGATCAGGTGACCTGCAACACCTGCCCGCCACTCTGGAGAGAAAAGCGTTTATAGAGCCTCATGTTTCTGCTTATCACTACATTTAAAACATCCATGATAAATTTCTTTGACTATTTGGGAGCACATGAAGCAGCCTGGAGACTGATAGGCTAAGCTGGGAAACAATGCTTTACTCTTTATTGTTTGTCTGTTTGTAAAAGGAAAGGCATGTGTTTGTATGTGAGCCTGCAATGAAGAAGAAATTTCTGACTAAAACACAATGAAAACAAAGACAAAACAGGAAAACTCTTGTGTGAATGCTAAATGAGACAAAGTCCTGAGTAAAAAGCTTTAGCCATCCTTCATTTCTTTACAACAGTTTGATCCTGTGGAAGCAAAACATAATATTTTAAATTGGCTTTAAAGGTGCATTGCACAAGTTTATATCTCTCGGCTGGCCTGGGAGCACCTCGGGATCCCCCCGGATGAGTTGGCGGATGTGGTCGGGGAGAGGGAAGTCTGGGCTTCCCTGCTCAAGCTGCTGCCCCCGCGACCCGACCCCAGATAAGCGGAAGAGGACAGTACGGTGTGGTACGGTACGGTGCACAAGTTTTAAATGCTAAATACTATTATTTTCTTTCCCCAACATCCTCTTACAATTGCCTGATGTGTAGAATGAGCTGATCTCTATTCGCTGCAGTTTCCTCTATAGTCCTGTTTCCGCTGTTCAGTAAGAGGGATTAGGTTTGAATCCTCAGGGCTGCATGTGGGTTGATGGGCTGCATGTGCCGTTTAACCTGGCCGCTGCCAACATAGAATTGTTTACTCCGCCGTCATTAGAGCATCATGGAGACAACACTGACAACTATAAATGGACAACAATAAACCTGTGGCCTCATGTGCCTCTACTAAAAAGGTAAATCTGATGTATGATGGAAATCATGATACGCTATATTGCACTGCTACAGTGTTAGCATATTACACCAACCCTACCGTTAGCATACAAGCTAATAAAGTGGCCTTTATTAGCATGCAGCTACTCGTATGCTAGCTATGCTAAGCTTTATCTATTTATTGTACATCTAACTAATTTTTTCACTCATTTTCATAAATCCTCAAGGAAACTGAAATAAAAAAAAATCTAGCAAACACCTGACAGAGTTATCTGAAGCTTCAGTTTATCCAGCTACTATTCACTGAAGCTTCATCAGAAATGGTCTCCATGGAAGGACGGCTATGAAGAAGTCATTCTTAAAGAAGGGAAACGGGAAGAAAAGGCTGAGTTTGTCAAATAACATAAGAACTAGAAAGAAAATCAGTGGCAACAGGTATGATTCGGGGATGAATCCTCCCTATAACCTGGACGTAAACATACTGAAGCAGTGTGGGATCATCTTAACTAAGAACAGAACAACAGGCAGCCAAAATCCAAAGAAGATCTCTGGAATGTCCTTCAAGAAGCCTAGAGAACTATTCCTGAAGACTACATAATAATGAAAAACAAAAAATTCTAAGAGGGGTCAGCCTGTGTAGAAGAATAAAGGTGATCACATTAATGCTCCTTTTCCCCTTTAAAACTGTATTTCTATTTTCAAGTTTAAATAAATCACTCTACTTATTTCAAGTTTCCCCGTAAATACACAGAAATAACGGGTGGCTCAACACTTCTGCACATTACTGTTTTCTAACTTTTATGTTTGCAGCCAAGTGGAAATGAAAACAATCAGCTTTACCCTTCTGAAGCTGAGAGGAAGCAGGATGTAAAGCTAAGGTGGACTAACCAAGATGCAGCGAGTCGATGTGTGGCCTCTGGGAAAAAGATGTTCCTTTCCAGGTTTGTTCTAAAACTTTCTCCTTCACTTGGGTGATGGTGTCGCAGTCCAGGACCTTGGCTGGCACCGTCTGAGTTGTGGTGCCTCCGCTGGTGGCTGCAGTCTGCATCACTACATTGAGAGTCTGGACAAGATGCAAAGGAAGTCACAGATGAGTCACTGCAAAGCGGACGCCGCAATGAAGTTGTACACAGTCGCTTGAAATGTGACACTCTTGAGTCATGACAGCAGTTTCAGAGGCTTAAACTTTACAAAAACACAAAATTTGTGTTAATTAACAGGTTAAATTTGCTGGAACATCTGTCACACACAGCAGAGACATCTACACAAACTGGGTGATGTCTCACCAGCGTGCGGTATTCCACGTCTTCTCGTAGCAGGCGGTTGTCGTTCAGGGTGTATTTGGCTTTTCCGGTCACAGCGTCCACAGGTCCCTTGTCCACCTGGTGCTTTATTGCTCTGAACAGCATGTAAAACGACTCCCCTGCTGATTCCTGACCAAGCACAAAGAATTTAATCATTCAGGAGTTTATCCAGGACCAAGTGATCCATCCGAGTCATTTCTTTCAACGTGGATTAACAAATTAATCATGTTTTTCATTGACCTTCACTAACTTCCAGCCCAGTTTGCACATCGTATGAATCAGTTATTCATTATCCTAACTGAATCCAAACCATCTCTGACTTTGACCATTTGGAAGATAATGTGAGTAACAGTAAGATAAAGTGTCAACAACAAATGCTTCCACTCAGTTTCCTTCCTCAGACTGCTGACAGGTCTTTGTCCCCACTGTTTTTGGACCTGATGAAAGTGTCAGTTATGACCAAGATAAACATAAATCTGAGTAGACTACACTTTTTTTGCTTTGCCACTGTAGATAACTGTAAGATTTGGTATGAAAGAAAAATGTGTCTAAAAAGTCACCAAAATTGTCAAGCTTAGAGCCTGAAATCTTATTTACAGCCCTGCATGAAAACACTGACAGTGCTTTGGCTGTAACAGATGAATAATAGAAAAAAATATCCAACATCCAAAACACAACTAAAATTTTTTTGCAGTAATATTATAAATAATCAAATTAGTCAGTTAACTTGTGATGGGGGAAGGTGTTTTATGTACATGGTGTAATACACAGCATGTAAATAAGACTTTTAAAAAAGCACAGATAAAAAGGACAAAGCAATGCTGGAAGAGTTTCACATTTCATTTCCAAAGTCAACGAGAATCTACACACCCTCAGAAATGTAAAGAGGCAGATGGACATCCAGTTTGTTAAGAGCTTCTCAACCACAGATTCAGTTCTATGGAGGAATAAAAAAATTAAAAATTAATTATATGTGGATAGAAAAACATCTCTCGCTCATGCCCTGGTTAAACTTCCTCACCTCCTCAGCATCAGTTTGGGGTTCTTGGCCACGTACTGTTCCACCAGATCATTGAGCAGCGTCTTCAGGATGTCTGTGAAGTACTCCAGTTTGCCGTGCAGGGCTACGGTGAGCAGGGAGGCCACGTAGGCCCGGTCCCTGGGGGAAAATGTCCGTTGGACCTCAAGAGTGTGAATGAACTGAATGAAGACAGAAAGACAAGACATGAGACAAGTTTCAGCTTTAAAAAACATTTGCCTACATAAATTAACGGCGCAGGCTAACCTTGGTGAGAAAGAGTTTGCTGTTGAGGAGATTGGACAGCTGGACCAATCCCTGCTCCACCGTCTGTCTTCGACTCTCTGGAACGTCCAGATCTCGTCTCAGAGGCGACTCCTGGTGGCCCGGGAAGAAAATGCGCTCGGCATATGCACGGTAATCCAGGAAGGGGATCCCTGAACCAACCAGGTCACTGGACATGTCCATCATTTCCGTCATCAGGTCTAAAAAAGTGAATAAAGCTCAGTTAAGTTGCTCAACTCATGTTCAAAGAATATAAGTTTTATGTGAGGAATTCATATGAAGCTCAGGCTGATGTGTTTAGAGAGCAGAATAGAAAGACATATTTGTGTCTACTTTGTGGCCCATTTGATTTAGTTCACGCAACATCAACATTACACCACATTTCAGTTACATGAAGAAGATCTTCTCACCTTTTTTCCATAAAGGCTGTTAAATGATTTATTTAAAACATCTGGAATAACATCATGCTGATTTTGCCATAATCCTTTCAGCAGGAATGAAAATGTTTAAGCTCTTCCTGATGCCTCTTTTTCACCTCTGCATACCCATATTGAAATCTATCTATATTGAAATAAGTCTATCTGAATACTTTCAGAGTCAGAGTAAAGGGAATACATGGGACATTTGTTAAGATCACTTGTGTACTTACTGGTGGAGAAAAAATGATGATGGTACATATCAAAAGTTTCAGGCTTGCCAAAATGAAAAAAAACTTTCAGGTTTAATCAGAATCCTTTAGACTTTTATGAAATCATTGTAAAATATGTGAACAGTATCTCTGCAAAGGGCAAATGGTAGCTCAGATGCTTTATCACAGACAAATAAAACAAACATGTCCTTTTTGACCCAGTTTGACGCCATCTGTTCTCAGTCCGCATTTTGGGGACGTCAGGCTTTAAAAAATTAATAAAATTGACAGAGACTTTTTGAGCACTTTTACACTACCTTGATATAAAAACATAAAGTTAATAACTAAACCGATTAAGGGCTAAAACTAATCTGTCCAGACTGTGGTTGACATGTGAGCTTACCATGGCAACCCAGGTTCTCTGAAAACTGAGTGCAGTATCTCACTATGAGAAGAGCCCTATGGTGTGACCAATCATAAAAGCTCCAGTCATGGGGACATCTACCCCCTTTATAAGAGCCTGTAGCCCCATCCCTCTGAGGTGTATTTCTTCCACCTGCCCATGCAGGGCAGAGTGGTGAGATCCCTCGCTCAACAATGGTACCCTAACGTTCTCTTTCAAACTTCCAAATAGCCTCCACCACCACTCGCATGACCGCCCTCCCATTATGACTGGCAGCCCAGGGCATGAAAGCTGGTTACCTGTTAGTCCTGTTTAAAGAAGTGTGTAAAGCTCTTCCAGGATTCAGAGGTTTATTGCTCTTATTAGTAAACAGTGAAGGAAGAAAAGGCTTCAACTCTAATGACACACCTATAAGAAGTCTCCCTAACAAAGCAGGGTTAAGACTTTTCTGGAGAAAAAAACACAGACATGAGGCATACACAATAAAAGTCACAGCGCATGTAAATCCATGTACTTCATTGGTTCTAAAGGCGCACTGAGAGCGCTTCTGAAACTACAGGCAATTCACATCATGGGATCTAAATCCTAATCACAGGCTGCAGCCTACGCAGTTCTTTCATAAATCTTCTTATAAGGGCCTGCTGACTAACAGGTGCATCAACAAAACCCACATGGCGTGCTGAAAGGCATCCAGATAAACCTTAGCGGTAGGGAAGGCTTTCCCGTCATCCAACAGAAACATGACACATCGGAAACAGAACACTGAAAGGAAAGTATGTTCCTGTTATCACACCATCTCTTAAACATGCGGCGCTTGCCATCATGAGGAGAATGTGTGGATGGCAGCCCGCCATTCGGAATCGTCTCAATTACTTTCAAAGGGAGAACAGCACCAATTGCATTCATCCTTTCACGTGCCAAGTCTGGAAAGCTAATCGCTCGGGATGCAGGTGAACAATCTGGCTGTGAGCCTGCAGAACCCAGAGCCAGCACAGCAGCGGAGGCCATGGATCAGACTCACCACTTCTACCTAAACCTGATGCTGTCGCACCAGTGTGCCGTATCCCATGTCCTATTGCAGCTAGCTCAGCCCCGAGAGCTAAAGCTAACAGACTAAAAACCACAGAGAAACTAACCTCGCTTCTTGACAGAATACAACAGGAGCTCTGCTACGACAGGACAGCCACATGCATATCACATCATTTCTTTGCAAAATAAAGAGATATCCTAAAACCAGAAAACCCATGTTCAGAGACTACCATGATGACTGGTCATGCCAGAGGACACTTCACATAGTGAGATAGGATGTGAGCAGAGAGTCAGGGAAACTTTTCTGTAGTATCACAGATCAATATCAATATCAAATCAATTTAATTTCATTTTCCTTTTGTCAACAACTTGACCAGACTTGAACAATATCTTTAAACCAAATTCAGCTGATTGCTTGTGCTATGCATTTGAGACCCACAACCATCATCAACACAGTTTTCAATACATAAAATGACTAAATGCATCCACTTGTTTGCCCCAGGAAACAGTTATTGCCATGCCGTGGAGGTAGAAGCCAGTAACAGAGTGGACGACGTACCTGTGAACTCCTTCTTACAGCGGTCCCTGACGCTGGTCTCCAGGTTCTCCAGCTGGATCTGCACCTTCTTGTAATCCCTCATAGCCTGTTTGCTCTTTCTCCTAACACAAAGCAATAACGCAGTGTTTAAGAAACACCAACTTCATAGGAAAATATGGAGTACGTGTAGCGGTTTATTGAGGACGGCAGCGTTCTGCGTTAACCTGTATATGAGCACTATGATGAGCACGATCAGAGCCACTATGGAGGCTCCCACCCCGACTCCAACCTGAGCTTCCAGAGGAAACGTCGACTGTGGCAGACTGTCGTACTGCACTCTGCCCAGGGAGAAATTCAGATTTCCCATTTTCACCTGCAGACACAATTACAGGCTTTTATCCAATAAAAAGGAACAAAGAAACATTTTAAGGTTAATTTCTTTCCATCAGCCACTCACAGTGAATTCTGGCAGGCCCTCCATGCCATCTTGACTCTTACTGGCCGTAACAGAGGGCTGCTGGGCTGGCGGTTTACAGTACAAATGGTTGTGTGTCAGAGTTATCACCAAGCACAATCCTTCCCCTACCCTGGCCACCACCTCCTCTTTAGTCATGGCGAGATCCAGGTGCTCTCCCTGGAAGAAAAGATTGTGTCATTCAGAGAAATTCTTTCAAAAAGTTTATAGGAATAGATGGTCCAGATTTCTGAACCGCTGTTGGCAATAAAAGGAAGGAGGATGGGTCAGTTACAAGAACAGACCTCAACAGAGAGGATGCTGTCGGGCTTGTGGTGGTACGGTTTGCTCAGGTCATTCCGGTTCAGCTGGTAGAGCTTTGGGTTGGGCACATAGCTAAAAGCTTCGCTATTCACAGTGCTGAAGTCAAAATGGAGGCCATCCAGCAGGAAGTGAACTTTCACCCTGGCTCCTGTGGCCTCTGGGCCCACAGCAGGCGTCGGACACGAAATAAGAGAGGAGTTGCGCACATTGCAGCGAGATTCGTACTGGGGGAGAAGACAGGGACGTGTTATACTAAAAGCAGCAGCTCTGAGTCAATTTCAGGGTGTGCAAAGATGAAACGATAACTTAAATTTACCCATTTGACTTGACAGAGCGCCCCCTCTGGGCAGTTTTTGTCTTGAACAATCCTCCTCCTTCTGTTCAGAGGACCCTGGTGATAGTGTCGTCCTTCCTTCTTCCTCTTGATGCTTCTCCTCCGTCTGGGAGGGAGAGCATCAGGAGGACTGAGAGTGACTCTCATTTTTGGCTCTTGGACCACATCCAGGTTGTGACCGGAGACTTTGATGAACCTGCCTCCGCTGCCGGACGAGCGTGGGGAAAAACCGAACCGTTACACTTCATCACTCTTTACAAATATTTAGAGTATACAGAAAATTCAAACAAATAAATCATGATATAAAAAGGAGATGTAATCAGAAACAAGACATCAATGCATTTGATTATGTTTAATAATAAAACACATTTAGTTTAATTCAAAAAAATACGGGAAACAGAAACTGCTCAGTGTTTGGTATTTAAATTGTAATGTTGGTGGTTTTAGGTTTTCTGGCCTATGTCAAATATTTTAGTTTTTTTTTAAAACAACAGTCCTTTACAAAATGAAAAACTGTTGCTGGTCGGTAAAATAAATGCTCCTTCTTGATGCTTTATGCTTTTAAGCCCAATCCAGTCAACAATGGAGGTTATTAAACTAAATCAAGTGGCTGAGTTGAGAGGCTGTAACAGTGTCGTGTAAAAAACAAAACCTCCTCTGCAGAGACAGAGAAAAATAATCCTGTATTTAAAAATGCAGCAGTGACCATTTCCATCAGGGGAAAAAAGATCCTGTGTGGTGATTCATCATGTTTATAACTTGCCGAAGTTGAATTGAACACCAGTATTCTTGGTCTGGAAAATGTTATGAATAGTTTAACTCTTTAAAAACTGCAATAGAAATGGTCCACCTGTGACTACACTGCCATGTTTGTCCATTGGCATTGTCTTATTTCTTGGAGTATCCTGAAGTATTTTATATTTTTATATCTTTATGGTTTATGCTAAAAGATTATATGGGTCAATGAGAAATAATAATTTACAAAAGTGTTGAAATCATGCCTTGAATATGAAAATTACACAAAATTTGGAAAGAAATTTAGCACATTGTACTAAATACACTTACAAAACTTAGTGATCCAAAACATTTCTTAATGTACGAAAATAAAGAAAATAGTCCTTTACACTATGGAATTTGTTGCAATGATCTATCTCTTAGTTTTTGAGATGTACTCCTTTTTAGTGGTAGAGTCCAAAGGCGTTTTGATTTATTTAATTTTCATATATTTCTGTCAACTGACAGAGGCCTGCTGTACATAGGCATTTTTTGTACTGTGGTTTCATTTAAGAGAACTTTGAGTGTTTTGCATTCCTAGAATATTAAAAATAGAAGCTAAATAAATACTATATAAAAAATATATATGGAACACCTTATGTCAAACGAGTGATTTATGACCCTTAATTAGCATAATTATGACCCTTTGACACCTTCATCCAAATTAGTAAATAATTTTTTTGACACTAGATGTTTTTCTGTTTGTGGCAGCTGTGGTAATTTATTTCTGTGTAAGAGCGGCAAGTTTAAAAATGTGAAATTTCCAGGTGTATGAAAGGGATATTTTAAACCAAATTCCCCTTATTAAGAGTATTCAAATGAACTTTTTACCAGGGGTCACATGATGTGGGGTTGGCTTACAGTGGGGAAGTGGTGTGTGGGTTTGGCCGTGTTTTACCAGAATGAGTGTTTTTCTGCTGCTGAAAATTTCTCTGAAGCAGCGTTAGAAGAGGAAACATTATTGCGACCAATCTTATCGGTGAAAAAACTGTTTCTGAAAACAGAAACAGTTCCATCTGAAAATGAAACTTTTGGTGGTGATTGAGAGCTGCTTATACCAGCTGGGTTATTTCCTGAGAGATAGTTTGCAGACATGTTTTATCAGAAACACTACAAGTTTCACTTTAACCAGTTTGGTGATAAGCTCTTTGATAATAAGGAGTATGCAGTCTAATTTCAGAAAAAAATCTGCATTCTTTAATGTTGGCTAAATCAAAAACTGTACCACTGAGTTAAAAAATTTACCAAACATATAGAAAAGTGGATTCTAAATGAAGGAATATCTTTTGAGGGTTTCATCAGATCACTAAAAAGTTTCACTTGAATTACTTATTAGTATTTTCTGCAAAATACAAAACCAAAAAACAAGAGAGCTATTGGCAACAAATATCGCTTGCAGGAGACAAAAAAAAAAATTAATATAGAGTAAATGGCTGGGTAAAGAGTCTCACACATTTTAAGTGAATTTAAATAGTTCAATATCATGAAAAGGTATTGGAGGAAATGGGAATGGTACAGTATGCTTTTATCCTCCAACACGAAAATGAAACAATGAGGGCTTTTCAATACTACACAGATCAATAACAGATACATACTTTAATCCGATTTACAAAACTGTCATTATATTATTTGGTCAATATTATCTTACACTGAACATTTCTGTGTTTCTTTGAGTAGAAAATCATGGTTACTGAGTTACTGCACGTCCTGGTAGAAAGCTGATGACATAGATTTACAATCTTTACTGAGTCTAATTCAGCATCCGTTACTGCACCTGAGGAAGCTTCTTGACGGTTCAGCCTTGGTTATGTTGGGGTTGGGGGTGTAATGATACACCAAACCCTGTAGATGGCGTTCTGCCCCACCAAATCGCACGGTGACATTGTGCTCTCCAGTCCTGTTGCTGCCTCTGCTCTGACAGCTGATCTGATCCTCCTGGACGTTAAGTCTGAGCAGAGGAAGATTTTTTTTTTCACTTTTTGATGCACTTTTTGGACTTTTCTCACACAAATCAAAGGCACTGTCTGTATACATAAACAGATTCTTGTTATTTTTTCAGTTAAACGGCCCCTCGGGGACACTTACACCAAGCAAGGCACTCCTCCTATGAGGACACTGACTTCATTCAGATGTCCAGTCCGCAGTCTCTGACCTCTGATGGTGAGAGACGAGCCCCCCACCTTGGGCCCTCTCTCAGGGAAGATACTGCTGACTTTGGGATCCTGAAGATGAACATTCAGGGCCAGAAGAGAGATGCCGTGTACAGAGCAGAGATGCAGGAGACACAAGAAAAAAAAAAAAAAAAGGAGAAAAAGTCTAATCAATACTCCAATACTGACAGTGTGATTTATTGGGGAGATAAAACGAAACACCAGGGCATTCTGGGAATTCACTAGAAGGTTTCCTCACAGCCAGCTCGTATAACAATTAATCTGGCTGCCACTTGGGTTACTTAATTAAAGCTGCTGTCAGATCTACAGTCCTTTTAGTGTTATGTAAATAAGCAGAGGAGCTGTTACTTTACTGCACGCCAGTGGTTTACTTACATTTCAGCCTAATTAAGACAAGACTCAGGGGAAGCTGCTATTTCCTGAATTGGACAATTATCTTAAGTGAAAAAGCACCTTTTTTTCTCCTCTTAAATAAACAACGTCATTTGTGCATGATTTCTTTTAATGTCACATTCGATCGCTGACAGATCGCAGCCGTACCTCATTCGTCAAATACGGCATTTCACTGTTGTTTCGGAAAACACCAAGGGACTCTTCTTTCAGTGCGGTCCTGGTGTGTTTGTTGCTGTCCACACCCAAGACCCATTACTGTGTTCTCATATGTGCAAGTGAACCAGACTCGAGGGGAAACGCGGCAGAATTCAAAGTAACGACTGCCTTTGAACTGGGTGTGAAAATACCCAAGAGATGTCTTTGTTTTGAAAATGTGTTTACTTGCTTCTGCGTAGCTGCTGCTGCAGATAATAACTGTGTTTATGGGTGTTTAAGCAAATTGCTGGCATTTGATTTAATTGTATGCAAGCCCTGGTTTCAGATTATAGAAGTGGTTTTCACATGACCATATACTGTATATATGCTCGCTGGCCACTTTATGGGGTACACTCGTTCAATTTGTTCAATCAGCCAATCACATGGCAGCAAACTCAGTTGGTTTAGTAAAATACATGTGGTCAAAAAGACCTGCTGACAGCATAAAATGGAGAAGAAATGAGATTCAAGTAATTTTGAACGTGGCATGGTTGTCGATATTTCAGAAACTGCTGATCTACTGGGATTTTCATTCACAATCATCTCTGGGGTTTAGAGAGAATGGTCTGAAAAAGGTCTGGACCTAAAATGGACCTAAACCCTAGTTGATGTCAGAGGGGAGAAGAGAATGGGTAGACTGGTTGAAGGTGAAAGAAAGGCAACAGCAGCACAGATGACCACTGGTTCCAGCAGAGGTATGCAGAGCAGCATCTCTGAATGAACAACACATTGAACCCTGAATCAGAGAATCACACCGGGGGCCCCTCCTATCAGCTCAGAACAGGAAACTGTTCGCCGCAGTTCACAAACTCAGCAGAACTGGACAATAGAAGATGGAGAAACGTTGCCTATATGTTTTTTGACACATTTTGGGACCCCTAGAATTAACTGTTACGGTTCAAAATACAGGCAACCTGAGAATCGCTGCTGACCATGTCCATCCTTTTATGGCCAGAATGTAGCATCTTCAGCCAGGCCTACTCCAGCAGACTGCACATTACACCATGCCACAAAAATCAAACCATCTCAAAATGGTTTCATGAAAATGATGAGTTCCCTGTTCTCCAATCACCTCCACAGTCACCAGATCTCAATCAATGTGGACCAAAATCTCTGGGGAATGTTTCCATCACCTTGTTGAATCCAATCCACAATGAATTACATCAGTTCTGAACACCAAAGGGCTAGAGAAGGTACCCTTATAGGGACAAGGGAAATGTTTATATTAGCTGAAGGCGAAATCAAGCGACTAAAAGTACTTCTGGAAGTACTACCACCACAAATCTCTAGACAAAACACAGCCACAAAGTGAAAAAAGACAAGTGATGATCTCTCTGCATATTAAATTAACACAGACTAAAATGAACAAGACGAAAGCAGAACAGTTTGTTTGTTTACATTAACCCTTTTTCTGACCTTTCTGAACAACGACTCCTTGTGTCAATGTGAGAGTGCTGAATTTACCTGGAAGCTGAAAATCTGAGCTGACAGCCCGACTCCTCCTCCTCTCACTTTGACTGAGGCATGGCCGCTCTTCTCGCCTCCGCTGCTCGTCGTCTCACACACTATCCTACGAGACAGCATCATTAAACTGTCACTAAAATTAACCGACAGGGGAAGCCCACAGTGCATGTAGTTGAGGTGCGTGTGGATGACTTGCCTCGATGAGACTTCATATCTGCTGTGGATGACGCTGCAGGCCACTCCAGCTATTGTGACAGAGTTCTGGATGTCTTCAGCTCTCTGGCCGAGGTTGGAGCCAGAAATTGTTACCAAGGTCCCTCCCTCCACAGGACCAGACACAGGGTCCAGCTGGAAAACAAAAATACCACATGAATGAGGTGTGAGCACTTTGTTGTGACAATCCAGCAAGTAAGCAGATGAAAACAGGGCATTAAAAGGATTCCGTCTGTATTAAGAATTTTATTGAAAATCACATTTATGCATTTTTTGGTCACTTACTTTAGTTTCCAATACATTGAAATGAATGAGAAAGCAGGCAGGTTAAACAAAATCACTTTACTGGAAAACTTACAAAATGGATGACTGGAGCGGGACAGGTGTGTTTAATCTCTTCAGTGCAGGAGCCTTGATAGACGCAGTGAGAGCTGGTAGCGTTGCCACACCAAACACAGCCGTACTTTGGATCAGCGGTGCGACACCGACTGCAGTCTGACCGACCCACAGAACAGTTGAACAGAGTAACTGAAGTCAAAAAAGGAGATGTGTAAATGACAGCAGTTATGCCAAATAAGCCGGAAATAAAGTTTTCACTACTTCTACCAGGAAAAACCCAAGCTATCAGCAACAAACTATTTGCAGTACTAACCGAACAGATCCTCAGCACTGTCAATAACAAAGTTGTTTTTTCTCTTCACACTGATCGAGGCTTGGTATTCTTCCATCGGGAGGGAATACAGATACTGCAATGTACAGAGCAGTAAGAGTTAAATCAATATAATCACTATATGCATGTGAGCTGACTGTATGCAAAGTCATGTGCATGATGTGACTAGAAAAGTTAATAACACACATTTACAAAAGGTAAACAATCCAAAGATGATCGCTCAGATTTTTCCACTAAAAGTCAAAGTTTCCCTCATGTCATAAAGTATTACTAGTGTTATAAATATATATATATATATTATAATTATCTGTACTGTATGCAGAGTTGGTAGAGTTCAAATCTTGTTCATGGATACTGAGAAAATAAACACATTTAGCCTCCTCGCTATTTATTTCAGACCTTAGAAGATTGTTCCTGACCTGGTATGGTTTACAGGTGATCAGGTAGGCTGAAGGCTGAGAGTGATCCGGCTCCACGGAGGCCCCCACCACCACTAAATCATTCTCTATGTCCAGCACACACTCATAGTCCAAATTCTCATCCTAAACAAAAGACACACGTTAACAAACACATTTGCATTTATCATGATATAAGGGTATTGTTACAACCCCGAGCTCAGACATGTTTTTTTTATTTTTTGTTTTTACCAGGTGAAGCAGTTATCAATTACTTTACCAGACTTATGGCAACCAAAACATTTTTGGTCATCTTTCTTTTGTGCCGACCTCACATTTGATACTTAAGTGGTAGAAGGAGATTTTGTTATTCCAAACAAACAGACTTGTGTGTAAGCACATAGTTGTCGGCCAAGATAGCAGCAGCAGAAATCGAATTACACTTTTGTTCATTCTGATGTTGAACAATGCAAACGGTATTTCCCCCAAACTTTGTTACTTTATAGGAAACAAACCCTTTTCTGTGGTAAATTCTACTTTGTGGTATATCTTTTGATCACACCTACATTTTTCACAAATTAAATAGTGTAACAGACAAGACCAGGGCTATTCAACTTGGTCCTTTCAAAGGAAACTGTACTGAAGGGTTTTAATGTTTCCTGCTCCAACACACCTGATTCAAATTAAATGGACTCAACGAACCATAACGTTATACACATGGCCAATTAATTTGAGCGAAGTGTGTTGGAACAGGGAAACATCTACAATCGCAAGATCAGTGACCCGCGAAGAGCCGAGCTGAATAGCCCTGGTCCAGACTGTCTTTAATAGGGAGCAGAGCTATATACTCTTGTGCCATACAGTGGGCCCTAACCATTACACTGCAACAACTTGAGTTGCAGTCAACCACGTCAAACTTTCAACTGGGTATCAACTCCAAAATTGGTAGATACATTGGCTGCCCACTTTTTCAGAGAAGTGGTAATCAAATTGCAGCACGACCAAAACAGCTATTCACAGCTGCAAAAATTCATTGCTACATTGAAATCAACAAAAAATTTCCCTTTTTACAATTCCCTTTTTAGTTATGAGGTTAAGTAGCTATCCCGGGCAAGCCCCCAATAATGTTAGGTTCAGCCAGTGAAAAAGGGATGTTAGGATTAAACCATGATAACCTGTTTGACGAAGATAAATTCACTGACCGGTGATAGCCAAAATTTATAATATGAAAAAAAAAAACTAACAAAAACTATCCTAACCATAGTTGTTTTTTTTCCTACACCTGAGCAAAATCTTTTAAATTTGGTTCAAAAGTATTTGCCAACCTGCCGAATTCAAAAGTTCGAAAGCTCTCTAAAGGCAAATCAAACAGTCTACAAAAATTCAAATGAGAAAAAAATATATAACAAGACAGGGCCTGTGGCTGTAACACACATTTTGACTTTTTGTTGACAGTAAAGTTGCAAAATAAGCGATTAAAAAACACTAATGATAAAAAAAGGTGCTTTCTGTGCAACTCTGAAGTGCCTGCCAAAAAATCTACTTTCAAATTAAAAAGATTTTAAAAAGCCAAAGTTTAGTCAGGCATCAAAGAGTTTTCAACCTCACAAATCGTTACATTACCTGGAACAGGTTAAGGTGTTGGCCCACCAGCGTGATCTTGCTATCCACATTGACAGGGAGAAGAGTAAAATCCTGAACTTTCTCCACACACGGGCATTCCTGATAACATATTTAAAAAATATATAGTTTAGACATATTTGTAGACATACTCTAAGTGTATTTGGAGAATGTATCTAAAAAAGGCGTCCATCCACAATCACTGGCATTTAAATAGCTACCATATGCTGTTATTAAAAGACTTATATCTTGTATCAGATATTCTGATAAAACAAGTGGCTTTCAAGTTACTGCAGTAAGCATGTTTTCTGTGTCCATGGTGTTTTCTGTTATGATTTTTTTCTCAGCATCAAATTTGATCAAGAATGATTGTACTAATACAATAGATAAGGACACCATCATGAAAATTGTGTTACCACTTCCTTTAACTGAGAAATTAGTATAACGCAAAAAAATTGTGCCAGGTTATCATTTATCTCCATCTTTTAAAGCAAAATCTTATAATGTGAACCATACATCAGGGAATTATTTTCTTTTCTAGTCAGGTCCACACAACGAATCATCTCACAAAACAAGTGAAAATAAAACCATAGAAAAAGAAGTAAAGTAGAAAAAAAACTGACATGAAATGAAATACAAAATGTACTAATAAAATTCAAAGGAGGAATGTTTCCTAACATATGAAAAAATATGGTATGGAATGGAGATGTAGTTCTCACTTAGCTGGTATGGGGAAATGCTGAGTTAGTGAAACATTAAATGAGTTGACCAGAAACGATGTATAGAGGACGGACGAGTCAATAAAACCTGTCAGGTTAATGCTTTAAATTACTCAGCTGCATCTTCACTTTTAAGGTGGCATTGATTTTTTGTCAGTCAGCACAGGATTTGTAGACAGTAGAGCCTTAAAGGAAAACTTCAATTTCAGTACTCAGAGTAATACACTAGGGTAACTGACCCAAGATCAAGCCTTTTAAGTTACCAGGTAAAAAAAACACATTAAAAAAATAGATTTGGGTACTTAAATGAGAGCACTGACACTCCTTTAATATTTGAATAAGAGTTTGGCCACGGTACTGTACGCTTAGTTCAACATAAACGTTTTCATGTTTTATGCTAAGCTACACTTATGCTATTCAAACTATTGCTAAATTGTCGCCTTGTGATAAGCTAACAGATACCAGAGTGATATCAATTATTTTCAGGCCTTGTACAGATAAGCTTGTATTTTGATTACAGGACTTTTTCTATGGGTTTGAACTTATCATCCACATGTTTATAAAACTATTTTTGAAAACTAGGATAAATTTTTTTTCTGACTTTGTCCTTCGAAATTACAAATATGGACACATTTCCTCTTTGTTTAGAAAGCATAACCAAACTTAATAGTGCTTATATTATATAGTGCTTAATATGCCTTATATTAAAGGAACAGAGGTGTGATAATGTGTTACGCAGTATATGAGCTGTAGATACTCCAGTATCTACAGCTCATAGCGCAGTATATACTCCAACAACATAGAACCAAACACCAATGGAGCTGGTTTTGGATATCCAGGATATCACTGCTGGACTTGAAAGACCTGTTCTCCACTGCACTGAAGTATAGGAAGCTGTTATGATCAGCTGTCATACCTCGCTTTCATGTGGACATGTTTTTGTAAGTGACACCGTGTGGACGGGAAATCTAGTAATGATCGGGTTGGGGGGCTAATTCAAAATAAATAAATTACACACACACATATACATATACTGTATATGTATATATATATATATTAGGTGTGGTGAAAAAAATTGTTTTTAAATCGGAATCGAGATTATGTTCATTAAGATTCAGAATCGTTTCAAAATTTCCAAGAATCCATTTTTTAAAAGGCTAGAAATTGTTAGCTTGACTTTCAAAGGCTGCTGCTGCTAAGTGACAAAGACATGTTAAACTTTGCCATGTCAGCTAATTTAAAATCATAAATATCATATTAGGGGGGTGAATCTTGCATGTACATACATATAGGCCTTTTTTTTTTTTTGAAATTAGGTTATACAGGTCTGTCTCAGAAAATTAGAATATTGTGATAAAGTTCTTTATTTCCTGTAATGCAATTAAAAAACATGAAATGTCATACATTGTGTATTCATTACAAATCAACTGAA
>JAVQJG010274069.1:0-31052 GCA_036024015.1 Craterocephalus amniculus
TTCTCTTCACCTTCACACATTACTGGTTGCAGACATACTCATGTGCCATCATTTGCCACCACCACTCCGCTGACAATACTACCAACTGGCACTCTGTCTGGCCTGCTCGGTGGTTTTAAAATAGCCTGGGGCCTGTTCGAGTCCTTCCTGGTTTAAGATGCTGTGCTGCTTTCGAAAATCTGCAGGTACATCTGTTCTGTCTGCATGTCAGTCTGTATAGTCTTGAATATACTATGTGGAGAGCAACCACAAAAGCAAACAAGGATACACAATATGCCTCCTTTTATTCTGAATTCCATGAAAAACCCATAAAAGGTAAGTCTTCCATTTGCATTGTAGTGGGGATTATCTAGCATATCCAAGTTTGACCGTTCCTCATCCAGATTGATGAGTTTTGTAAAGACGTAGTTGACATAATGTACTGCAAGCTAAGCTCCTTCTTCAGCTTCACTGAGGTTAACCAAGAAATGTCGGGATGCTCTCAGGCATTTTGTCTGGCAACGGTCCCAAGGTTATTACAGTCTGAGTAAAACAATTTAACTCGGGGACATGGGGGAGTACAGAACGGACACAGATCATTATAAAAGATGCAGGCATCCCCACGGTGGAGGATAGATGGAGGGGGGCATAATAAGCCAACCCTACGTCATCAGCGCTGAGTTTAGATTCTAAGACATGCATAAAATACTGCATGTTTGTAGAGAGGCATTAAGGTAGAAACAGGCATGGAAAAAAAGGCTTTTCAGGGAGCAGCAAGTGGGTCGGTTTTACAATTTCTCTCCTTGACTTCTCAGCAGTATCTGCAGCAACACATCAGCTGGCCTAAACCTGTCACCACACAGATTAATGGCTTTTCTATTTCTCCTTTTTTCTGTCCCTGCTGCCAGCTGCTGATAACAGACCTTCTGAATCCATCTCTCACAGCCCCCTCTTTCAGGATCTGCGATGCATGGGCAATTTTCCCTCTCACTCAGATTTGTCCATCATTGTGTAATTTGTCCAAAAGTATTTACTTTTCCTATCTGCCTGTGAAAACATTGACAAATTAGTTGATGTGTCATTTCCTGTTCTATCCAATTGCAATTCTTTTTTTTCCTAAAAAATAAAAAAAATCAATCAATCAATCAGCACCAGGCCCAACAGAGCTCTGAACTTGCTGCGCAATAATGTAAAGGAGAGATTTGTATACTCACCATTCTCATCCAGGGAAAAGTCATCTTGTGCATAGCGGAATTTTTCTGGTCCACAGGCAATGAAGACATCATCATCACCAAAAAAGTCTTGAAGGCAGGTTACCTGAAAGAGCAGGACATAAAATATTTTAAAAATATTTTTTTCTGCAGGTATAAGAGAAAGTCAGCCAAAAAAGTTGCAGTGTTCACAAATATGCTTTTCAGGTTTACTCTGAATACATAGCGTATGGCTGAACTGAAGTGTGGCTCAGTGTAGGCTACAGTAGGAAACCATTTCTTGCAGGTTGAGAAACTCTTCAAGCACCAGCCAATCAAGTTGTGCATTTGATCTTGCAAATGTCACATACTTCTAAACACCATGTACCCAAAATGCTAAACTTAGATTCAGCTTTACTAAACCACAGCTGCACTTTGAGCTAAAGTATAGCATTAGCATGCTAACAT
Source organism: Craterocephalus amniculus (assembly GCA_036024015.1). Lineage (NCBI taxonomy): Eukaryota > Metazoa > Chordata > Actinopteri > Atheriniformes > Atherinidae > Craterocephalus > Craterocephalus amniculus. The sequence continues at coordinate 1,638 of JAVQJG010274069.1, forward strand.
GTTCTCATTAATGCCACACTGCTGATGCCAGCCACATCAACTAAAGTCCAACTATGCAAGTCAGGAAGTTTCTAAATTATAGTTCTAAAATTTCCAAACATCCCCAACTCTTCACTAATTATCACTATGTGTACATCGATCCTGCAGATATTTTATGTTTCTCTGCTTCAACACATCCGATAAAAATTAAATGGGAAAAGTTGTTGGATCGATTTAACTCTAAACTCAGGTGTGTTGGAGCAGGGAGGCATCTCCAGCCTGCTGCCAGTGGTCCTGATGGACTTGAGTTTGAAATCCCTGGTTTAAACCATATTAAAACCTTTAAAGCTTATTATCCCTCTCAGCTTAACTTACAAGAAAAAGCCAATTATGCTGTGTTTTGAGTTATTTAGTTCCCAGTTTAATTACTGCAGTCATTCATAATCTTTCCACTCAGTACAAAAAAGGGGGGAAAAAGCTTACTATTATTGTTTTGTATTATTGGTAGTATAGTATGACTTTAGCATCTCCAGAACCAGAGCATCAGACTGGCTGAAACGGAAATCACTTAGTTTTTTGTTTTTGTTTTTACTCCGTGAAACCCACATTAATACTATGAGACTAAAGTCTATCCATATCTGATCATATCCTTTTTATTTAAAAAATACATTTGAGGACGTTGTGATTCCATTTCAATATTTACAAATTTTCAAAGCAGAGATTTTCAGCCAGATGTGATGTAGCTCAGGGTTGTTCAAAGGATGCCCTTTGACTTGTGTCCTCTAAGAAATAAACTGGAAAACAATTTTTTTATTTTATTTTTTTAAACATCCATTATTATGTGAGAGATATTATTATCAGAGACTTAAATGAATTGTCAAGGTTTCCGGATGTAGCAGACACTCACTTGTATTTCACTTGTTCTGGTAACAAGACACAGACACCCTCCGACCTAATGCCCTCAGACACATTAGCTTCATGTAAACAGAACAGACAAAAAGGCAGAAAAAGCTCAAACAGAGACAATAATGCTACATCTTTGCTGTAATGTTTAAATGATTCGACTTCCTTCCCCGGAGTCTTTTCACTCTGTAGCAGCTGTTGAAACAATATGGTCTGCTTAGTGGACAGATGTCTTCAGGCCACACCTTCTCCTCTTCTCCTATTATACAACTCAGACATGCCTATTAAAGCCATTCAATCTAAAAGCTGCTTTATTCTTTCCTGGCCAGATGAGATTTGTTACAAAGCATCTCAGTCGGATATCCAGTTGGCCTTTGAACACCTGTTCAGATTCGTTCTGTCTCATTGACGTTTCAGCTCAAGACACTGCTGGTCTGATCGGAGGCCTGACAGAGCAACCCCTGTGCTGGGCCACATGCCATGGCAGTCAATCTGCATCATGGTTTTCCTTTGTGATGCACATCCAAACTATGAGCTGCAGATAATTTGAGAACACCCCACCCGAACAGCTGCCATGTTGGTTTTCAATCCTGCTAGACGAGCTAAAAGTGTGTGGTGGTGACTTGCTGGCGTGGCATCCAACAGCTGTACCCTAAAGACACTATACCCTACTAAACTCCCTGGATACAGGCCTGCCAGATCTCTGCTGACAAACTGACTTTGACTCCAGGGATCAAAATCTAATTGGTTTTTCACACCAATGATAATCGTAGGCTGTACACTTGGGTTGTTTTTTTTTTACTCCTTATCAAGAGATTAGATACAAGTTACTGTCATTAGGTTAAACAGTTACGTGGTAACAGGGGTAGTTAATCAAAAGGAAAGTCTTTTCCCCCTTTTGGGCCCATCAGTGGAGAGGAGGAGATGGAAACGGGCTGGGATTGGGCAGGAGGGTAGACAGAAGTCCATGTTTTAATAGCTTTAAGAACAGAGCTGATTAAAAGGATCAAGTGTTTGTCCAACAGACTGCAGCCTTAATCTTAATTAACCATATCCCCACTTCAAATGTAGACTCTGCCTCCCACACAGCAGTGGAGCAGGACATTTGATGGTTGAACAATTACAGTAATACCTGAGAGTAAAGAGTTGTTTTTTTTAAACACCTACACAGAAAGATGATCCACAGCTCTGAAATCCGCATGACTGAATATTTGCATTTATAAATTAATTCAAAAACGTTCCCCCTTATGATACAGAAACAAAATTGTGTCAAAGTATAAATGAGTTTAACAGTTAACGTCTCATCTAAAAAGAACAATGCTGCATAAAACACACATACACAATGGTCAAATGACCAGTGCATACACCCCTAGAAAATTTCATGTTTACATCTTCTGATTGAAAACAGATATATTTCCCTGCTTATTTGGAACGTCCATCATGTATTAATAGCGACAGGCCTGTCTACAGTTGGCTGAGATCTGGGACAACAGCTCTGCTTCGCATGTGATTGGATGAAATTTAAAATGTCAACGTCCTTTTGAAACATGGCAGCGGGGAGGAAAGGGAAGGCCAACTTGGGAACTTTTGGATAAACTTCAAGTTAAGAAGCATCCCCTCTCCGTTTGTAAAAGGTCAATATTATCCACCTGGAAACACTATCATGAGAAAGCCAATATGAGAAATTTGGATGTTCTTGAAGTAATAGTAATGAAAAGCCCAGTGCATTGCAAAGCGAATGCACAGATTAAGGTTAGGGTATCTATTTGTGGGTATATTGGAGGAAGGAGGCGGGAGTCTGAAAAAACTGGCTCTTCCCAGACTCCAGGTGCCCACCACCCTCTGTTCCACCGAGTCCATCCCTAATCTGTGCCTCACCAGCTGTCAGAACCGCATGACACCCTAAAACAAAAAACAACCCCACCAGCAGCTTTGCTGCGATACACCAAATACAACAACTGAATTATTCAGTTCCTTCAGCCAGACCCGTTATGAAAACAGGCTGAAGGTTTATCTTTAATGAATAATGGTCACAGATAAACAACATTTTTGTGCAGTTCTTACAAGTTGAGTAAGTCACAAATTAGGAGCAATTTGTCTGTGAATTTCTACAAATGTATTCATTCATTAAGCCACACAAGAAATGCAGAAATCTTCAAAGTTAGTGTAGTGCAAAAGTACAACAAATCCAGTTTTATAAAATACTACACAGGGAAATATATGCAAACAAAGTGCGTATTTGTTTCCTACAAACATCTGTGAAAGGTGTACATAAAGTTCAAGAAAGTACTAGTCAGCTAACACTTAAATGTTAATTCACATCTTTGTCTTCTCAAAGCAACTGATTTCTGTGCAGAAATGCCATATTATAAACTTGACTTATCTCCAAAAGCTCCAGTGAGTCATAAAATGGTTCATCTGGAAAATAAACTAAAAACTGAAAATTGCATTTACCTGCTGTGGCTTGAAAGACAGCATAAAAAAGAGCAATCTCAAATAAGCCTTCTCTTGCCTCCCTACAAAATCAGACATGGGGGAGAAAAAAAAAGGGAAAAAAAGAAAAGTACTGCAATTCAGCTGCTGCACCTGCAGCATTGTATCCTCCCGTTTTCTTTATGGTAGAGGCTGCAGCTTGTGCAAGTCTGAGCAGAGAGCATCTTAAATAATACTTGAGGTGAAGCAGAAGGTGTTATATAGTTTCTGCATATCTGAGCTGTATAAAAGTAACTGTAGAAAAAGAGCAACCCATGGGGAAACACCCACACTGTTCTCCTCTCTGTATGCACACAGAAGCAATCAATAGAAAGGCCTGTGCATAGAGTGGAATTTTCCTCTAAATGCAGCCATGTCTCCTATCTTTATTTCAATTAAAAAAGGTTTCCCAGGCAGCTCTCACTTTCTAGAAAAAGAGAAAAAAAATGGTAAAAAGGTCTGCTTTTGTAGCATCTCTTCTATTCATGGTTAGAATTTAAATGTAAAAAATCATGTGAAGCAAAACAATGAAGGTAATATTTGAGAAAGGGAATAGTTTTCCATAACATAGATGTTTCACTTCAACAATGATTTTCTCTACAGGTTGCCTGTCTGACCCGTTTATAACCTCTTTGTTGCATCACCGTAGGTGCGCGGGATGCATTTGGGGCACAGATGAGCCACTTCAGTACTGATATCTGCAGAGTCATGGTGAGCAGCTGGTGCCTGATGTTGGTTTAACCCCGCCCCTCCCAGGCTCCGAGGAAGCAAGCTTTCCGTTTGGCTGACTGATGTGGCTTTAGCCTTATTAAATTGAGCTTCCTCCTCTTGCTTCCAGGTCAGGTTCACTTGTTGATGTGGTGTTCATGCAGGAAATCAGGGCTGTTTGCAGGAGTCGGGGGATGAGAATATCACGCAGTCTTCCAAGCCTGCGAGACGCTTCATCGTAGAGGACCACGCCCCTCGGAGAGCCGGATTGTCTGCCTGCTCCGCACCGTGTCTACATGCATGCGGGAGTCAAATGTGGAGGCAGCAGGCTCTTCGTGGGTAAGAAACAGGGGGCAGGGCAGGTAAAATGCTATGTAAAGAGCACACTCAGCGTATTACAAGCCATTGTCACAAACTGAATCCATCACAGAGGAGCTTATTGCCATGACAACTGCTTCTGCAGCATGGTAAGGAGCAGGCAGACTGCAAGAGCTCTGATAAGCAGGCAAAAGGAGGCTTTTCTTGTCTATCAGTGGATATATTTTAGACTTTTTAAAATCCTTGAACCCACGCATTAGAGCCTAAATTGTAACAATGCTTATTACCATCGAAAAAGAATCTTTTGTTCACAAAAAATTCAGCCTTGCGCCTGCAAAATGCTGAGTACTTGCTCCCTCTATGGCTTTGTCTTCATTTCATTTAAAAGACAGTGTAAAGCCAGGGTCAATGTTAAGGGGACACAAAGATTTTGATTGATTATGCAAACTTAAAGCAAATGGTATTTGGATTTTACCACGAAAAAAAATTCTCTTTTCCACACAAGAGGCAAATCCTAAATGCAAAGCGGAGCTATTCTCCCCTGCAGACACTGCTGTCAAGAGGAATGAATACCAAATGCCTCCCACTGATTAAAGAAGTAGCCTTAAGAAGAAGAAAGAGCAAATTTTGCACTTTTTAAAAAAAAAAAAACAGTATGGGAATAATTATTCCCTTTAGTGAAATTAAAATGATCTTTATTTGATGCAAGACAGAAAAAAAATGGCAGAATCCAGTCGCCCCACCCTTCCCTCATTGAGCTGCAACCACAAGCATTAGAGAGAGAAATGGGAGCGATTTCATTGACCAAGCTGGCACAGAGAGGAAAGCAGGAGAAGTAATGAGAAGGAGCCATTTTGGAGGTGCTAGAGAGCTTATTCTGATGCACTTTTGCATCATTTGTCACAAGCAGATTGTTTTAAAAACACAAACAAACCTTAACCATCATGCTTCATATCCACTGATGGAATGTATACAGGTCGTAAACATGATGTGGATTTCTTTTTCCTCCTTTTTACACCAAAGGCTTGCATTGATAGCAAACTCTCCCACCCACCACAGGATGTGCTATCTGACAGACCAGTCCACACCAGCTGGGCTCTCTTTGTGCCTGGGATGTGGTCTCCTAGCAACCAGTCCCAGCAGCTATCACGGTGGAATGGGGAAGAGGAGGATCGGTGCAGTCAAGTCAGGGAGGGGCGGGCACTGCATCAATATTGCTCCTACCATATCACCTCCACCACAGAGCAGATGCAGTGTGCCTCTGCACACAAAGACGCAGTAATGATAATAATAATTTGCTTTGAATTCCGCCCATTTCTCTGCACTGCAATGAAAATGGGGAGTGCCTGGCGTGAGTCAGACATTGATGGACATTTACGCAATGATAGGTATCCTAAATAGTAAGCTCTAATTGGGATATGGTGGTGATTAAATTAAGTTGGTGGAAGTGGATTGTTAAAGATGCATGACCAAAAAAAAAAAAAAAAAGGAAATAGGCACCCCATGACAAAGTGATTACAATCTCCCAGTAAAGGGTTTTGCACAGCTGAGAGAAAGAATTACAATCTAATTTCCCCCAATTTATTATTTTAGGGTGCCTCCGTCCTTCCAGAAACATAATTCTGACCTTCAAACGAAAGGAAAAATAAATAAAGTAGCACAACACCATAAAGTAAATAAGGAAAGAGCTCCCCACCAGGGAATACGTGAATATTTAATGGTATCAAAGAAAACAGATGTCCACATGTATTCACCTTCACACCAGGACTTCTGTCCTGCTTCTGTTGATTTAAACTGATCCGCAACAGTCTGGAAAACAAGAATTCCACTCATGCACCCAGGAGTGACAGGTGATTTTGGAAAAGGAAGGTCAAATTTGTGCTCACTTTCTTATGAATATATGGCAATACAATTATATATATATATATATATATATATATATGCGCCATATGTTGCAGCTGGTCAGCAAAATAAACAAATATTTTATATTAATATTAACAACAAGTCTTGATATTGCACTTCAGTCACCAATCCTCACACTTTTTTTTTTTTGTGTTGCGACCCAAACCCGAACCTCTCAGCCCTTTCCACAGCCTTCCAGCTGGGTGACCTTGGACGCTGTGTTTCGGGACTACTACCATAAAATGTGAACATGAATAAATCATCATGTCCTTTTAGCTTTGCTGGTTTGCTGAAAAAACAATAGTATTCCCAATGGTGGGATCTTTAGGGGGGGTTAAAGCAAGTGCTTGTGTGTGCCCGCTTCTGAATGTGTTTTTTGTTTGTTTTTTTACAAAAATTGTAATATTCTCGTGGGGTTATTTATTAAGCTAAAAAGTTACAGAATTTAATGTAAGCTGCATCCTAGTTTAATGTAGTTTTTGTAGCAACGATTGCCAACATGCAATGGAGATCCAGTTGCCATGACAACAGCCTAAAGCAGTCTGACAGTCTGCAATTAACTGCTGAAAGCAAGTCATGTCAACACAAGCATTTAATGAAGAACCATTCGATCAGATTTAACCAACTATGTTGTCTGCACCAATGCAGGGATGCAGATGTTTTCCTTTTATGTTTAATAATTCAACGTTTCAAATCCATAATTAAATGTCCGGAGTGCAATTAAAGTTGCTTGGGGCATCAGTTCACTTTTTATTCTGTGGTGCCAAATAACACAGGTTGTACTCAAACAATTCATTTTGTATTTTATCTCAAGTAAGAACAGAACACTTCTAGAAATCTCTGAATTAAGGAAAAGGAAAGTTTACTCACTCACTTCCCATTATTCAAATTCATTTGTTAATACTAAAACATCAGAGCTGTTAAATTATTTACATTCAACACTGGAGAATATTGCCATTATGATATAATTTATAATATTTACACTGCTGGTTTTTGGTCATGTTTGCCTTTCACTAGAAGTGAGATGAAGCAGTGTTAGGAACACACAAAAGGTTGCTCAGATAGGGCAATACCATCCTGGATGAGCATGAATGTGCACTGTGGCAAGGTTTGTTGTGTCCCAGAACAGTACTGGGAGCGAGCATGGAGGATATACCAGGAGACAGGCCAGTATACCAGAAGACGTGGAAGAAGCTGGAGAACTGCAACCTAGCAGCAGGACTGCTATCTGCTCCTTTGTGAAAGGAGGAACTGGAGGACTTTGTCAGGGGAAATGGAGCAGGAAGGGGTGAGGCAACGTATAAATATGTAAATCCCTTACAACTTCCTTTACCTCCAAGTGCTAGCCAGAGACACCATTAGGTACTGGGAGGAGGCCCTCAGACCATATAGTGCAGCAGTGGGACCATGACAATGCTCAGTCTCATACGGCTGGAGTGAGTCAGCAGTTCCTGAATGACGAAGGCATGGATTCTATGGCATGAACTGCACGTTCACCACACCTGAATCCAATCCAGCATCTCATGTCGCGCTGTTGCACCACAGACTGTCCAAAGGTTGACTGATGCCCTGATCCAGGTCTGGGAGGAGATCCCTCAGGAGAACATGCAACATCTCATCAGCAGCATGGCCAGATGTTGTATACAGGCACCTTGAGTTGTCTTGAGGAATTTCCCCAGATGTTGGGTCAGCCTGTGATCTGATCTGTCCAATTTTATTTTGAATACGATTCAGAATCCAGACCTCCAAGGGTTAATGATTTTGATTGATCATTGTTATTTTATTCTGAACACATTCCATGATGTAATGAATTAAGTAGAATATTTCATTAAACCGAGATCTAAGATGTTTTGTTGGTCCTTTTAGCATGTGCCTACGGATAGTGAAAATGCATGAAATCTGCATGGTAACTTAACTTATCTTGCTTCTAATCAATTTAAAATCTACAATTTTATTAGGGTTTTGCCATTTGTTGCTACCTTTGCTACTTTTCAATGCTTTTTTTTTAACCATCAGTAACGCGTTTAAGTTTTACGTAAAGTACTTTGAATTGTCTTCTACAGAAAATGAGCTAAACAAAAACTTCACTTGCCTTGTATAAAATCTTTCGAGACATTGTGTTGATCACAGACAATGCATTTCACAAAAGCAGGACTAAGTGGAATACAGCCATTACACCTAAGCTTGCCCTGTTTCACATCAAAATGTGTTTGTCTTGGCAATATTGGTTCTGTATGAATCAATTTTGCATATACTGCAGCCATTGCATGCACCGTCTGAAGTGGGTTAACAAAAGGAGACAAAATGATCGTCTACAACAATGGAGGGCTGGACCTTTTATACACTACCCTCACGGGGAAAAAAGCAAGCTCCCAGGACTTTTAAGCCTTTTAATGATTGCAGACCCATACAACCCAATGGCCTACAACCTAAATCCACAACAAAGACTGCTAGAGAGGAGTGTTATGTCCTAAACCACAAGACAGGAGAATATGTTGCCTATAACTGAGTCGGAATAAAGGCTGCTGACAATGAGGGTCATTGTGTAAAAAAGTTGTTCCAACGGATGCCAAACGGTTGTCATCGAGCCATTTCATCATCGTTAAAAGTATCGAGAGAACAGCACCTTTTTGTGTAAAAAAAGCGAGGCAGACAAATTCTGTTTTATCCTTTGCCTTGGTCTCGGTGATACCTTCCTGCCTGTGAAAAGTTGAATGAATGGCAAACTGTCCCCAATCCAACCACAAATTTTCCTATTGTGCAGCTTTGTTTACATATCTACTGTACCATCTTTATTCTTCCTTTTTCACACAGAGGGTACTCTCGAACATGAGACAAAAAAAGCCTGATTAATCCAACAGGAGCCTAACACATTTGAATTTTAGAAAGGGCAATCTTTCCATATGGAGATGATGAAACAGTGGATTGGGATCTGAAGCTGCATGTGATCCAGCATTTTCTACCAGACAGTGGCAAAACTTACCTGCTTGCCATCGATTGTGTAGATCCTCTTAACCACGCCACTTTCAAGCTTAATGGCCTCTGTGATGTCGGTGAGCACCTGCTCGAAGGAGTGCGCCGTCTTCTTGTTGAGCAGGACGCGCACCGCCTTGCGTGGCTTCACCCCGCTGCGCATCACCGTGACAAGCTTGGGTCGAACAAAGTCCTTGTGCTCTCTGGTGTCGCCGGCAGCCTTGGCAGCCAAGGACTGCATGTTCTTCTGGCTCGCTGACGCCTTCACGTTCACAGACCAGTTGGGGTTTACGTTCTTTGTGTAATCGACTTTCTTGTAGATGTTTTCTGACGCACAAACATAGCTTTCCCCTGTGGAGTCAAAGAAAAATGAGGTTAGTGCGATGCAACTCACTCAGCTTTTCGACACCGGAGCGTCTCAGCGCGCTTCGCCCACTCAGCAACATTTGAACCCCCAGAAACAATCATGACCGGTGGGAGACATTACAAGTATTTTACCAGCCTTTGATGAAATGAGCTTTTCCTGTATTCGGTGTCGGTTTTGTTTGCTCAAGTTTTCTAATTCACTGCCAGGCTTCGGGTAACCAGATCGTTTTTGAACGCACATAAAGTTTTTCCAAATGGTGTTTGTGATCCTTGGATAACCAAACTGAATTCCACTGATCCTTCGCATACTGGAGGTGGCAGCAGGAGCGCTGAGATTGGACTGAAAACTGAAACTACGATACTCCTGTCTTGTTTGCAAGATATATCTTGATGTTTGCTTTTGCGATATGAAAATATATGTGTGTGTTAGAATAAATCATGGCATCCCTTTGGAGAATGAAGGAAAGAAGAAACATCGGTTTGTAGAATAAATATAATCTTTTTTTTAGACCTGTACTTCTGCTTTTGAACTCCCAGGAAAAAGGCTGGATACTTAAGTTTAAATGGGGCACAATGGATTCATTTATGCAACTGAATGCTTTTGCAATCAATCTCTTTTTTTTATGGATTTATTTGTTCAGCTTTCGTTTCTTTGATCTGATTAAGGTCATTCTAACTTTGACGCTTTTAGGTTTAAACAGAACTTTGTAACGATCATAAGTAAGTTGAGTTAGTTACAAAATATCTAATCTAATCTAACCGGCACACTTTAGCTTTGTCCCTCTCTGCTGTGCATCAGCTCTGTCTCCAAAGCCCCTCCCTGCAGAGGATCCCAAGTATACCTGATAACCTGATCTCAACACCATTTGGGGGGAAAAAAAACACTGACACTGGTCTACAAAAAGAAAAAAAGAAACCTTTACCTACATATATAAAACTCAAGTTTCTACTTGTTTCAGAACATCACACATCTCTGTATGTGCATGCAACAATGTCCCCTTCCTACATCTGCTACAGTTTTACAAATTTATGTAGAAAAAGAAGGGGATGGTGGCAGACTTAATCACTGAACCATCATATCACCGAGCACCTGGGATGCAAAAAAAAAAAAAAAAAAAAAGAAAAACCGACTTTCCTTGAAGCATGTTGATGGATGGCTGATCCTGACGCCCAATAAAAGTTTACATTTAACTATGAAAATCACCTTTGTAAATCTTCCAAGAGATTATTTGGGAGGTGACAAAAACTCTAATTCTGCAATTTACCTGGAACCAAATGCAGATGCCAGCAGCCCTGATGGCAGCTGCCCGTAAGGATCTGCAGGACTGGATATGTGAGTCGGGTCCGGAGGCAGATAAAATGCAGGATGTTTGGTTTGCTGGAGTTTCCTTGTTCATACATTTCATCTTGGACCAGCGTTTTGACACTAATCACTGGAATAATTTGGAGCTTCATATTTGGAGTTTCATGATCCGTTTTGTTGTACATCGTCTGTGGGTGGGCGAGTTTCAACAGTACCGAGCTTCAGTATGAAAAATAATTATATTTTATTTGAAACCTATGTCAAAATAAAAATGGCATATTTTGACTGATTAAGCTTTGGATTTTGATAATTAACGCGATTGTCCAGCTAACAGACAATGAGCTTTTCTCTGAAATGAAGTAGTCTAAATGTATTCACACAATGATGCACACAGTAAAATGCTAGAAATTCTTTTTTTGGTAAAAAAGGAATAAAAACACAGACTTCAAGGTTCTCCCATGAGACCACAGTCGAAGTTTCTCAACAATACTTGCTTTTCCAATATGCACTGACAGTAAAAGCAATCCATAGAGACACGTCTTCACACTGTCAGATTTATTGTGTTCAGAGTTTAAAGCATGTATCCATTCTTAGATCTATGTGAGCACAACCAGCACACAGCATGATGCTCACTTTAAACACTATAGCCTCATTAGTCTTTTCCCCCTTTTTTAAAGATCTAATCTTAGTCATAATCATACTTAAAATCAGGTTTTCCTAAACAATTTCACAGTCATTACTTCAATAATTCTTCCATATTCATCTTTTATCTGTAGTGTGTGCTGGTTTTGTTCTGACAGGTAGCTTACACAAAAGGCAGCTGACAGGAGGGGGGTTGTTGGCGAGAAGGGAATACAGACGGCGACGATTGGGCCAAATGTGGAGAAATATTAGCAGAGACAAAAGACGTGAAACGGGATTACAACAAAGATTGAGCAACTAATTATAGCCCAAAAGAGGAAGCACAATGAAATGACCCCCTCTAGCCACAGTGCTGCCCCAACTTCCCACAAAAATCCACCCAAACCCACCCACCCACACTTCCATCTTTTCTAAGCAGCTCAAACAGCAGAGATGATTGCCTCATTTTAGACGAGTTAAGCTGCGGTTTATCTTTTGGCTCCAACCCAAGCTCATCCTTACTCCATTTCCTTAAGAAGCAAAACCAACAAACGTGTTGCATATGTCCAATAGTTTCACTAAAAAAGGACTTGATCTCCTTTCAGAAGGCTCATATTACCCGACAATGCTTAAAAACTTCAACAAAATTGCATGAAACTGAATTTTTGGGACAAAATCATCACTTTTTGTTCCAACCAGTCTTCTGAAGCTAAATGTAGGCTACAGCATGGAGCCAACTGACATGATCAGAAAGATTTGTCATCTGATCTGACATTTCTGACATTGGAAACATCTCTTAAAGGCGCGCTCACCTTCCTCCAGCTCATCCAGGGTCGTGATCTTGCGCGATCCATCGATGGTGAAGATGAAGCGGACACCCTGTGGCAAATTGATGTGATCAGAGAGTGACCGCGTGAGATCAGCCAGGAGAGCGTCAAAGGTGCGAAACCGGTCGTTGGCCACGGCGTACACGATGCCTTTGAAGTAGCGGTCTCCATTGCGGTAGAAGCGCACCTTTTTGGCTTTCTTCTCGTTGGTGAGAGCCTGCAGAGTGCGTGTGCGGTAGAAGCTGCAGTGGGCACTGTGGGTAGGGCTAGGGAGTCCGTTCATGCGTCCGCCCCGCGGAGTACGGGATGCCTTGTCTCTCTCATCAAAATGTCCAAAGTCTAGCTCCATGACGACAGAAAGTTATGGTGACTGTGACGGATGTAGGGTGGTGTGGATCAGCTCCGGATAGTCTGAGAAAAAGAAAGAAACGGTGTATGAAATTACTCATTTTAATACAAAACTGAATCATTTCTTTTATTCTTCTTTCGAATGGATTCAAAGTTTGTGGAAGTGAAACCCTTTAAACCGTACGGACTGGTTTCAGGCATTGGCTTTTCAGGTTTAGCCAACAGTGATTCAAAGTCCAGCCTTTGACCCAACCTTGCCACTTCAAAGTGTCTTACATGTTTTCATGGTTTTGTCCATGAAACCTTTTACACAATCAGGGGTAAATGGGTCAGATTGCAAAGGTAATATTGGTTTGAATGGTGCGGCAGTGACCAATATAGCTTTGAAGTCAGCACTAAAAAAGATCATACAAGGGCTTGCACCCCTCCACAGAAAGCCTTTGAAGCCAGAGAGTGGTCAGCTTTCCAGCAAGGTATTCTGATGTCAAATGCTATGCTTGACTTATATTTTGACTCAGCTAGGGATTTAGGTAGTATCAAAGAATGTAGAATAAGATTATAGACTAGGAATGGCATGACATTAACTTATTAATTAGCAGATTTGTTATTTTTTTCCCCAAATGCAAAGATCTGACAATAAAAAGTACAGTATTTCAGTATGAGGTGGTAATTTTTTGGGACTGTATTGAAAATAAGTTGTTAATCATTTACATCAGGTGAGTTGGAAACATTTAAAACTTTCTAGATGCCAACCTCAAACATTCATATAGTGCAGGGATGGGCAACTCTTATGAGTAACTAGTAAATGCCTGACAGTACACTTCAAAAGGGCGCATTATTAAAAAATGACTGAGTAATTGGAGATTGTTAATTGTCATGTAAGATGAACCCCAAAAACACGGAAATTTGGTTCAGGAAAGTTACAGCGGATTTGGGAATTGTGGAAAATGTGCTTAAGTGGCAATGACTGAAGTAACCAACTACATTGACTGTAACTCACTGAAAGAAAGTTGTTCTTTTGTAACCGATTTTACAATCAACCATATGCACAGACGCAGGGAGGGAATATAGTTCTCATTAATACAACTAAGATAAACACCATGTACTTGATATTTCTCCATTCATGATAAAATCACAATATTCTAAGATATCACGTACTTCTTTTTCCCATTATCAACGGACACCATCTCACATGTAACAGTTATACTATGGTTGTGCAATATCTAAAAACAACTTATTATTGCAACAAAAGATTTAAATGGCATCCACTTTGACTTGAAAAAGCAGAATGTGCTCAGTTGTGCTAATGAGAGTTGCTGTCCAGTGTCCACTAAGAAAACTTTACGTTTTATGCAAACTCAACAATCTATCCACGTGTGTGAAATGAAAGGAAAAGCTATATCCGAAAATGATATTGCATCTCACATGTTTTACCCATATTCTAAAATCATTGTATATTACTAATTGGAAAAATGTGTGAATTTTGGAAATTACAAAACAATCAGAAACAATTTGAAAAAGTAAAATAACGTTTCTTCTGTATCAGCATAAAATGTGCATGTTTGCAGATCAACTGAGATCAAGTTTCTGGTGTTCAATGCTGGAAGAGAGTTTATTTAAAACTACATGACATTTTCTTGACCCTACCCAAGTAATGTTTCATGCCTAAACCTAACTGCATGATTTTAAATGCCTAACAAGCACCAAATAATACTTGAGAAAAACTTATCTTGCATTTGAAAACAAACCACAAGACTCTGGTGCGTTACCATCACCACACTGTTAAGGCTCCCAACACAGATTTTCTTCCCCATTTAGAGTAATAAGCATTCGTTTAATGCCAGTTTTATAAAATACTATGGACTAGTACTTCTATTTGCAGTCATCTCCATGTACACACAGAGAGTATTTAAAGAAATTAGATTTTGTTGTTTTACAAACTGTGCTGAGAGATGATTTAAACAACAAAAGCTGGCATTTTCTTTGATTAAGTCGACACTAACTCTGTACAATATGTAAAAACGGTAAGATCTGTATTGCACAGAGACGTAAGATGTCATTAGTGCCTCTGTTGCATGAACAGAGTAATAGTGGTATCTCAGCGTAATGTAAAATATTTAAAGACGACAAGGAGCTTCAGTAAAGTGTTTTTTTTAAATTACTTGAAGCCATGTGCAAGTGCAGATTTGAGAAAAGAAAGCAGACCCTTTCTTAGAAATTGGGGGGAAAAGATGCACCTGTTAAGCCAATAAACAGTCAGCTATGCCAGTAGGTGGTCTGGCCTAAGTCTGCAGTTAGAGCTACTGAAAGTTTCTTCGGGTAAAAGTCCCATCGAATAACCACAATTCAAGAAGGAACAGCCACAAAAAGGCATTGACCCGTATCCATTCAGATGATCAAACTGAAACACACCCATCAAAACACCCACACCCATCCACCACATAAAAGAGGAAGTTTTCTGCGCAAAGATTAAAGCTTTGCTGACACCATCTCCTTATTCAATAAAAAACCTTGGGAGCAAAGTCCAGCACTCAGAGAAAGAGAAAGAGAAAGACAACGATTTGTATCAGCTGTGTCACTCACAGGCCATGATGTCCACCCAAACTGAAAACATCACCAAAAACAGACCTGTTTTTAAAAAGACAAGACTTCCACTGGGACAGCACAATGGCTTTTTGTCTTTTGCACAGTTTTGTTAACCCCCCCCCCAACAAAAATCCTAGCAGTATTTTTCAGCCTTTTTGTATTGACAGGATGTGAAAGACAGAGGTTTGAAATTTGTGTTCAGCTTCTTCTTTTCCTTTTCCACATGAATAATCAACCTTTCTGATCTTTTTGACACAGTACATTGTTTACAGCTTTGTTTAAAGTTGACAGGAATATTCTTTTTTTAATCTACTCATAGAAAAATAATCTTGGATTTGTTGATTTGACTGCTTTTCATCAAAATATATATTTAGATACTATTCTTAGCTTATTTCTCCCGATGCTATAGAGCAATGTAATTGTTTCAATAATATCCACTAAAGCAATAAGCTAAATAAAGTTTCACTGGATTGTATTTAATTAGAGACATTAAATCAATAATGGCTACAACACATTAAATATGCAATTCCTCCAAGATCTGCACTGAAACAAGTGCATGACACATGCATGTCTGCAATCCATCTCTGCCTCCCCTATGTGTGAATACACAGCACTGCGTAGAGCAGCACACTGACTAACAGGGACAAATGCAGTCACCACCCACACATGTGGCAGGGCCCTCCGATCGTTTAACCCTATGGCTGATCTGCTGACTGGGATTTTTTATGACAGGGGCACTGGTAGGGGTGGGACTTCTGTGGAACGGGTGCTCCTCAGCTGACAAAGGCCAGGTTTCAAGCCCATCTGCTGCACTAATAGGCAGGGCTAAGAGTGACCCTTCCCCAGTGGAGTATCAACTAGGACAGTCCATTGTCTCAAACAGGGAGCCTGGCTTCAGAGTGACATCATCAATGCTGCTCCTGCAGCAGCAGCCGGCTCCTGCTCCAGCTCAGGTCCAGCCGGATCAGCCCAAAGCTTTTCTGTGTTAAACACGAAAGGCTTTTCAGGAGAGTAGAAAATTACATTTTTGTGTAGCTGAATGACATCATCAATAAATAGTGATAAAATATCCTAAAAAGACGAATTTTACCCTAATTAATTCCAGACTTGTCATTAAAGCAGCACTGGTGTCATTGGTATTTTTGACTGGTTCTGTGTTCCTGACTGAGCCACCCACACAACACCTCTGTGACCACACACTTCTGACAAACCAGCTCCACACTGATTCTCCAGTCATCCTCCTCATAATCAATCTGCATCCATATAGCACTCGGCCACGCATATAGTTCTAAAAACGCGGCCACAAAGGAAGGAAAAGTTTTTCTTCTCATTTATGATGAGCGCAGACACACATGGCAGAGCCGCAGTTTAAAAAAAATCAAGTTCTTGTAAAGAAGAAAAGGGGGGTGTTGGGTGTGCGCACACCTACTCACAAGCCACCTGCGCAAATCTAAAATAGCCGACATCCTAAACATAACTGGCAGCAAGCGTATTTAACTGCACTTACATCTTAATTTGACCTGTATGAGTCAAAATCGCTTTTACAATTGTCCGTTTTAATTAGATAATCTGAGGATAATGACACCAAAAGCAGACTCACCTGCGTCGCAGCTTGCGGAGTGAAGGGACTGTGTGCGTGGGGGAGTGGGCGTGAGTGTGTGAGTCGATGCTGCAGGATAGCGGCACGCCGTCTCTCCGCTTGCCTTTGTCTGCTTCAGTCTGAGAGCCGAGCCGCTGCCTGCCTCGCTGGAGGAGCCACTGGGTCCTAAAGAGTAGGGGACCCGCCCAGTGTGGATATGTAGGTGCGAGTCTGCGTGGGCTGGGGTGGAGCTGTCATCAGTACAACCAAAGGTCGGCAGCTGGATCAGAAAAGACCATTGATTAAAGGAGATTATTTATTAGGCCTATTTACCTAAAATTACAGTTTTTTCCCCCTCCTTCTTCTTCTTTTAGAGAGAAAGGTTTCATGATGTAAGAATTAGACTGATCCATCAGAGATTTTGGTGTAAATTTTCTTTATTCACTTCCGCTAACTTGAAAGACACTGGCCTAGCTGTGTGAGAAACTGTGTAACCAGCTGGGGCAAAAAACAAATTGAGTGTGTTCCTTTAGACAAACCACAGTCTGATGCTCGGTCTGGTGGAGCTCTTTGTCGGGAGCAGATAAAAGCCAGATTGCCTCAGTGCCTGTCTTTGAGTTTTCTTTCTTTCCCCCTTAAAGCTGTGTTTCATTGTCAGTGGCCTGTGTGATTTGTGTCCTAACAGTGAAAGCTTGAATGGGACTTTCTGATTGCTCATGTTCAGATAAATGATACATATTGAAAGCACTTCCTCATTGTTTCTATTGACATAAGATGAGCTCTGTAGTCTGAAAGTATTTCCCACAGCATCAAAGTTATTCTGTGTTGAATTCTACTTGTCAGGAGTTAATTCAATGTTTGCACTGAGTGATGACAGGGACACTGAATGTGATCTCACTTATGGATGAGGAGGCCATCAAACAAAAAATCCCAAAGAAAAATTCAGAATGTAGAATCATCAGAATGAATCTCTGCAAACACAGTAAAACTAAAAACATGACAACGTTGCAGAGAGCACAACGATAATTCTAGTAAAACCGAGCAATCAATAAAGAAACAGTTTGGGGAAGCAAATTTCAGGGAATGTGGACACATTACTGTGAGAACATTCATAAAACTGAGGCTACATCTTCATGGAGACGTGACTTTTTTTAACAAAGTTTTCCATACAGTGGGAATCTGTTCAAAAAATATGCATGTCCACACGAAAACAGGACACACTGCAGAATGTGAGGCCCGCATGTGTTGCTGTAACTCACAGATACACACCGAACAGCATAAAACATAATAAAATACTAACATGCTTAAACTTGTACAGTAAAAACCAGGGGTGTTCAAAGTTGGTCCTGGAGAACCGCTTCCCTGCAGGATTTGGTTTGTTTCCTGCTGCAGCTCTACAGAATCAGACTGATGGGTCAATGAGTTTGGGCAGAACTGAATAATTGGCTGTTGAGGAGCCAATTTATTTGAATGAGGTGTGCTGGAAAAGGGAGATGTCCGAAACCTGAAGGTTTACAGCCCTCTGGTACCTGAGCCCAATCCTAATACTTAATACTAATGTACAAAGATAAAAAGGGTGGATAATCAGGCTTAAAGGGAAATCTTTGCAAGGACTGATGTGACAACAAACTTCTGCTTCGGGTCATACTTGACGACCAAATTGCAGAATGTTGCAATAGTAGTTTCCACATGTGGGTGAAGGAAGAGGTAGGGCTATGGTGCTGTTAAAGATGTGTGTGGGTTGTAGTGTGTATAGAATAGAATAGAACATTTTTATTTTCATTGAAAAAAATAAGCAGTTGTGCATGGAAATGGGGTTAGCATACCTATGTCTGAGAATGACTTTATTAAAGTAAGTTATGAGTTGTGGGTTGTGCGAACTTATGACACAAACAAAAATGGCTGACATTAAAAGGGATAAGATACTGTGAACATTTTCTAGAAAAGCAAGAGTAAAAACAAAAGCTTAAAAATCCAATCATTACACAGGTTGTGTGTAGATATGTGCAGAACAAAGATGATTGCAGATGGCCCGTGACACATCAGAACTACAAGCATTAGCAGCTATGAGTATACATGCAAAACATAGTAGCATCAGTAGTTTTGTAGCTTTGCACAGTTCAGAGTTGCCACAGCCTCAGGAAAAAGTTGTAGCTTCTGAAAAAGTCCCGAAACCGTTTCAATAGCTTTGTAATGGATTTCATTGCTCTTGTAAAATTTTTGAGCAAACCTGAATGGATTTACCTACGCATGTCTCTGTGTAAACATGGACCGAGAGAGAAAGAAGTCAACATGGAACATTTCTGAAAACACAGCAAAACAGAAAACATGATATTTGAACAAATGTATCAATGAAATTGTAAGAATGTCAGGTAACATTATTAAATAAACACAATTAAAACTGCACATTTCAGAAAACATGACCACATTTGAAAGAATTTTAGTTTATTGTCATCAAACCGGCATCCTGCCACAGTGAAATTCCATTCCAGTAAAACCCATCCAAGGATATCGCAATGAACTGTTAACGCAACCTAACAATGTTGTTTCTTTAAAAACCCTATGTGAGGTCCTCTGAACGAATGCAACAAGAAAAAAGAAAGCACAAAAACAAATCTATATAAAACAGAAAAAAATCAGAAAGAGTAAAAAAAATCAAAAACTTTTGGAACTAGTTTTTCTTTCTTTGTTTTTTTGAAGATGTGCTCTTTGTACGGTTAAACTAGGCTTTCCTGTGTCATGTTTTCTCAGGGCTGATATGGTTTCACATTAATATCATGGTGAATCTGAAATTTGGGACAGTCAGTTTTAGCTGTGAAACCTTTGTTAGTAAAGAAGGAAAGGAAAAGGACTTGTGCTGCCAATGCAATGCAGTATCAGTATCACCAAAGACTCAGTGTATGATTTATAGATGCTCCACAGGCAGTATCATACTTGAGAGGAAAGGTGAGCTGCAGCTCTTCAAAGGTGTCACATGATACTCCCAAACGGCAAAAATGTGGCAAGAACAAGCGTAACACAGAGCCAAACATCACGTAACAAATGAACTTCACTGTTGAACAGAAACTACTTCTGGGCCTCAAAACTGGGCCAGAAAGATAATGTGTAAAGTTTGAGAAAGTTGATCTTTTCTTCACAGCAAACAGAAGATTTACACTGAAGGTTTATCATATAACCTGGACAATAAATCAGATTTATTTCCCCCACTCATAACTTAATTCTTATGTGGCCTGATAGATAACATAATGAAACATATATATTTCTATTCATCATCTTTATGGCGTCCAGGGATTTCAATCAATGTTAATCAGGTCTTGGGTTAAAGAGGGTGAACATAATCTTTACTGTTGCAATAATTCTTCCACTTTGACATCACTAAGCATTCAAAAGCATTAAAGGAAAAGACCAATGGGTAAGAGGTGTCTGTTTTGTAAAGAGCCAACAAAAGAAGCTGGCTCTCCTCACAGTAGGCTGCAGCCTCTTTATCATCTACTCCTCTCCCCTCAGGCAGAAAAGCTTCACTTTAAAACTCAGCTGTTGTCACATTCTGGAGCCTCTCCTTCACATGTCACACATAACTCTAATTCACTCTGATCACTGGCTGCTCCACACCTCCCTCGGGGAGCTCCCCGAGAGCCGCTGCCCACCGCCTGCAGCCGGACAGAGGGGAGAGAAAGGAGAGAGTCACTGCAAAAGGTTGTTTCTGGGGTTGGGTATGGGAAGAGGAGCAGATTAGGTTTTTGGATCTCAGCTGGTTGCTGTGCTTCTTGGAGCCTTGAGCCAAGAGTGAACATGTACTCAGCAGCTCTCCAAATCTGGTCACATAGTTCTTTGTTTGTCTGAAATCATTGTGTGACACTTTGTCAGAGCCAAAGAAAAAGGAAAGGAAAAAAAATGCTTCAAGTGATTCTGTTTTATATAAAGTACTTTAATTTCAGGGCTCTTTGAATTGCAGAAAGTCACCTGATGATGAATAATCTCCTACTAGCTACTGACCCAATGGTTGAACCTCATAGTGAGGGTCTGAAGGTCCTGTCTGAGACTGGCTTTACTCATATTTATCCAGCTGTTCCTCCAGTGTGTCAACCACTGTTCATCTTAAGCCTGCATTTCCTGTGCCATTCCCCTAGGATTAATACTCCTGTCAATTAAACATGTTAAGCCTTTTATGCTTTCATGTCATATTACTGTACAGGACTGCCGTAAGGATAAAATATTAATAGTCATGAAGTAGAAAACTTTATATTTGAGGTGATGAACACAAAAGATACTTTCTTTCCTTAATGAAATTAAATGAAATGAAAGATTATGTGATAAAATACTTCTTGAATTTAGAGGGAAATTCAATATTGTAGTGCTTTCGTTTTTCAGGCTGCTGAAAGGAATGATCTTCAGTGAGAGGCTTGTTCAACTTCGATGCAAGAAGCTTGCAGTTCCATGTCTCTTGTGCAGATCTTCTCATTAACAGTGACATGTCCAGGGTGCCACCAACACTGGTTAACCAGCACTGCAATTCCACCCCCCTTTAGCTTTCTGCTGTGTTGCCCAGACTGTTTTGAAGCCATGTACAGACGCATTGCAGTCATTAATTCATTCATTTCTTCATTTTGAATTCCTGATATTAAATTAGAAGTTTTTAATGCCTAATGTTATCCATTTGGCTTTCACTGCTTAACTTTAAGCAAATAGTTAAAATGCTTTTCTTAAGCCAAGTAGTTTTATTTTTAATCGTTGCTTTTAACCTTTAGCCAGATACACGTCTATTTTATGAAGCTTTTAACATTATGGATACTTATTAACATGAAAACACTCTAATATTAGAGCTGTGATCCAAAATAAATTCATTTAAATTTGCCTCTAAGTTGATGTAAAAAGTCTTTTTAATGCAACGAGATTACATTTCCAAAATGTAAACCTAAATTTTTCTGTAAGCGTCATAAGATATAGAAAGGACAGCATGTTCATTTGCAATTTGACCAAAGTTGAGTTGTATGCAATCTTAAGGTTGGTGTTATAGTACAAGTGTGGTAAAGAAATACAAAGATGCATTCAAAACGGCATTTGCCTATCTTCCTATACATGTATGTAGAGTTTCTGTCAGCTCACTCATTTTCATTTGCCCACGTGGACACCAACTATGTTCCATTGTGCATGATCTGATATCTTTAGATCAGCAAACCAGTACAGAGAAATTTGGTGAAACGGTGCTATGCTCACTGTCCTGATGGGACTGAATAAGGTGGGCTGCAAGATGAGCATAAGTGGTTCACAGCTGGTGTCTGAGGGGAAACACGAGAGAAGGGGCGGAGATGCAAAGGGAGGGGCTGCGGGGGCGTTTGTAGGGGGGTTTGCAACCATGGCGACTGATGGAGGAGGAAGTAAACAGATGTCCACAAGCTGGCAGACAGGCCCGAAGTGGCCAAACGGCTGAGAGACAGGTGGACATCCAGAGACACAGTGGGACTGCAGAGTCACTGTGAAGCCAAGCAGTGCTTCCCACATCCAACACCTCCAGCTTCTCATAAACAAATATGTCACTGTTTCATAGGAACTTCACACAAATAGATTTGCCTAAATTTGACTAGTGGAATCAGCTGCAGAGTACCAGGAAATGGTGTTACACCAAAGGAAAAAAAAGTAGTTTTTATTCCATGCTCTGACGAATAATATCACTCCATCACATCCAAGTAGTGACTCAGCCGCTCTGGCATAAATCCTTAAGCCTGCCATTGAAGATGGTGAGCGTAAGCAGCTAAATTCAACATTCTGGTCATCAGGATCACTCTCGCTTTCTCTTCAAATTAGTCATGGGCTGAAATCATGACATGATGCACCAGTGATGACGGTGCAGAAGTTCTCACTACTCTGCAGCTTTTTAGAGTCACTGCAGCACAGAAGTCCTGACAATTTCTTTGAAACTTTAAAGCTATTATTTAAAATCCACGGGTAAGCTTCTAAATCTGACCTCAGGAGGAGAAGGAGACATGGCGCGGCTGTCTCTACGCACTGTCAACATGACAATGAGGAAGGCACTTCAAACCCAGCTGCTCTGACACAAGCTTAGAGGCTGGACCTGACCTGGCTGGAACACAAAGTTGTAGTTATCATATTTTTGTGTGTGTGGTGGGGACAACAGGATGATAGGCAGGGGGCGGAAAAGTGATCCCATCAATAAGTGAATGAAATGAATGGTTGCTGTTTCCAGGTTGGTTAATTAGTCACTCTGAAATTTCCTTCTTGAATGGTTGGTTGTCTCTCTGTCCGTGACCTGTCCAGGGCGTACTCTGCCTCTCACATGCTAATTGCTGGGAAGTGAAATGAATGAATGAATAATCTATGGATGAATACACAGATTAATAGTGTTGAAGGTGCAATATATATTGTAAAAAAATAAATAAACAACTGAATGTCTGGCAGTCAATCCTGAACAAGCAGAAAATTGGTTTTAGGAGATATATCTCAAAGACTTTGACAAGTGTTTTTTGGTGTAAAATGCAGTGTGCCACAACTATTTAATCAGTATCTTTTATCAACCAGTTAATCTTACATCTGCAGATTTTAAAAAAGCATTTAGACCATTCATTCAAAGGTTTGGCCCATTCTAAAATCAACGGTGTGTGACAGAAAACAATTTCCTGAGAACGAGAACTTTATTGTGGGTCTACATGGAAGCTGCCACATTTATGCCACCATTTAACATGGTGCCTGAACTGTGTGTGAATTGAGAACCTTCTGAGCTTTAACACTGCGGCACCGGCTTTATTTATTAGCAGCCAGAGCACAGTTTGACATAAGTAATGCCTTATAAGGCAAATGGAAGAAGACAGCCTACACATGAACACAATGTTAAGGTAGCTAACTAGTGCAGTCATAACTGCACCTGAGCCCACTGGATTTGTTAGACATGTTTGTCTCCGGAAGAAGTTTGGCCACTAATGGCTACCTTGCTTTCAAAATCCTTCTTGGCATTTGAAATAATTTTTATGCTCATCTTCACCACTAGATGTCATTATTTGTATCTTTGGAATAAATTTGTTAAACTGTCTTGCTCAGAATGTTTTTTTTTGGGGGGGGGGGGGGTAATCCTACAGTATAACAATTCAAGTTTTCATTCTTGTTTATTATATGTTTCCAAAAGAAAGACTTACATACGGGTCGAGGGTAGAGGTCAAAATTTCTCATTTAAGTCTGAACACTGTAAGGCATTTTTACGGCACAAGGCCCGCTGTGAAATAACAGAAAATAGAATACTTGCTCAAAAAAAGAAAAGAAAAAAAAAATCACAAAAGTTGATTTAGATTTAGATTTACACTATGATTCCTCATTTAGGAATGATGAGTCAGGAACTCATCTCTGTTTTAAGGGTTCTGCGCTCCACAATTCAAAGTGTTGTAAAAAATACCCTTCTACACATTTTGGGTCATAATGGGCTCATTTCAAGTTAGATTATTTAATAAATATGATACATACAGATGGATAGCACAGTACCATAGAAGAGTTCATATCTAGAACTGGTTAAAACAACATATTCTGTTACTCCCAGTAACACATATTGTTTCCTTATCTTTTTACAGTTTCTGAAGTTGATGAGGAACTCCTCAATCAGAGAAGCTAACTATCTTAATCCATAATGTTTATGGTGTAGAATTCTTAAAAAGCGATGCATCGGTGTTCAGCCGGCAGACAGCAGGACTCCTGATGGTGTGATGGTGGTTGGGATGAGAAGAACAGTCCACTGTTGTAATGCAACCATTGTTAAACAAAGCCATATCGGTTACTACAGAGGCTTATTCATGGGGAGAAAAACCTTGAGAGGTTTATGCTGAGCCTAATCAGCTCCGAGCCTCTTCAGGAAGTCCATGATAAGTAATAAAGGATGACGTCATACAACAAGGTGATCGTAAAAAAGCTTGTTCTTCCTCTGAAACAGTGTATTATCAGGAAATCTGTTGATGGTCTCTTTCCTTTTTTATGCTGCTGCTTCACAATTCTTCCTCTTTGTGCAACTCGCATATTTGTTGCCTTAGTTCATTTGATTAATCATTTTAATTTTTGAGAAAATGCATCATCCAGCCATGTAAATACACCCTGTGGTAGCATGTAGCTTTAATATTATCTTTAAATTAAAGATGATTTAAGCTAAGGAGGTAGTTTTGTGAGAGGGTTAGTCACAATTAGTGATAGAGGATCCAAAAAAGTAATACATGACCTGGATTCCCTCGATGCTAGTTTAAATCACCATGTGGGGAGTCACCATTGCAGGCTACTGTCTCAAGTAGCTTTGTCTGCTCGGCAGATTTTCTAATGAGGGGCTTTTGGAGGAGGATGACAGAGCACTCTGCCTGTGCTGTCGGGGAGGATGGGGGCTTTAAAGGAAACCAGCAACACTTTGCCCATAGATACTTCTAATGCTAGGCCCACCCACCCCCCTGCTCAGATGTACTGCTGGCAGCTTGGCAGCACTATTAGGACTGGGAAGGGTGGAATTAGTCTGAAACCGTCATTATGTCAGACACACGGAAACCCACTAATCCAGCCTCCAAATGATAGGGGTAGGATTAAAAAAATGGGCAAGCAGAGGTGTAATTCAGAGTTCTGAAATCAGCCTTGTTTATACTTTGCTGTACAACTTTAAAAAGAGAGCAAAAGCTGCCCTGAACGGAGTATTTTCATGTACAAGAACTTAAAGTAGTAAATCATTTATGTTTTTTATGCAATTTTGTCTGATTGCTGTAATACAACACAAACATTCTGTCCAAAGAAACCAGTTTTGTCTGCAAAGGTTGAAGCTTCTCCATCTGCAGGGAATGTTTGCCTATAGTACGTGTTGTTCATGCATGGGTAAGAGAACAAACTTGACTAAACTGTCCACATTCATGGTAGATGAGTGGATGAGTTTGAAAATCTGTGTTTATAATGAAGGAATGAAAGCAAAAAAGAAATTAGATGAATTTAACAAGGCATCTCTTTTGTTAGCATGCTGTAATAAAAGTTGGTCAAAGAATGACTCAAATTAAACTTATTCAGGAATATTTATCACACTTTTGTTTGGAGATGCAATTACAGCATTCATTTGATCATTTTCTTTTCATCGTGAAATTTGGCCATAGGTGTGTAACTTGACAGCATGCTAGTAAAACAGCTGATAAGTGCACCATTTTACAGTCATGTCCTGCTTTTTTTGTATTGGTTAATTACTGCATGATTGACTATCTGGAAGGATAGTTGATAAACTTTTTATTCGAGGAAGAAATTAGGTCAGAAAAAATCCAGAATGATTGTGATCAGCAATACCTTAAACACTGGCGAAATCAAATTAAAGATAAAAACAGAAGAACTCAGGGCTATGTCTATTAGTGAAAATAAGAGTAGGCCTGTTTCCACACACGATGTGAAGGGAACTCAAAGAATTGGGACTGAGCAGCTGTTAGACATAAGAAAACCACTAATCAGTGAGGCCAACTGGAGAAAAGGCTTCAGTTTCCTGGAGAGCATAAAGATTGGACTCTGGAGCGATGGAAGAAGGTCATGTGGGGGCAGTGCTATGATGTGGGGTTGCAGAAGTCGGTCAGGGTAGGTTCAGCAACATTATGAGCTCAAAGAATGAGGTCAGCTGACTATCTGAATATACTGAATGAGCAGGTCATTACATCAATGGACGCCAGGATTCATCAGCCTCAGACTGTGAAAGAGTTGTTCAGGGAGCATGAGACATCATTTAAACTCATGGATTGGTCACCTCAGAGGCCACACCTTTGGGATGTGCTGAGGAAGACTTCGCACAACAGTCAGACTGTCCCATCATCAATACAAGATCTTGAAGAAAAAGTTAATGCAAAACAGGATGGAAATAAATCTTGTAACACTCCAGAAGTTTCTTGAAACAACGCAACAGCAAATACAGCTGAAATCAAACCTAACGAAATATTAGTGTGCAACCATTTATTTTTGGTGATGTCTTTGTTTTTGAGCAGACACTGCAGTGTCAAAATATGAGAAAATACAAAAAACCCCACTAGATCTGGTGATTGTCTGAATCTCTAAATTTATTCACATTTTCCATGTGCGATCCACAATTTTCCTTAATTTTCTGTAACAAATTTCTCAGAAATTTAGAAATGATAAATTTTTTAACTGAAAAAAAGTCATAACTGCAGTGATATGATTTCAAGTCTGAAAGAAATATGTCAAAAGACGTGAAGTTGTTTAAAACCAGGACTATAGTTGTCAAATCTGTTCTCATTTTCTACTTGTCATTTAATTTAAGGGATTCATTGGGTGAGATTTTTAATCTGGGACCGTTCACAAGAGATATAAAGTTGTTTAGAACTGTCTTATCAAAGTGGCAATTTCCCAAATGAAACCAAGATATGATCAACCCCCACACTGGCTTTGGGAGCAGCAAAACTGGATTAACAGAAACAACCAGCAAGCTGACACCTCTACGTTTTTAGCAAGCAATGGTCGCTGCATTCCTCATCAATAATTATGCTCTTAATTAGCTCACAAATAACAGCTTTAGGGAAGCAGTTTCACAGGACTAGTAGTTTTTGGGGAGAATTTACGTGTAACTTGTCTGCCATCTGGTGGAGCCCGACCACATCACAGCCTCTGCTCCAGCCATCGGGATAAAGAGCTGGGAGGGGTTACTTTGTGGTTTCAGTACGGTTACTTTCCATTCACAGCCTGTAAAGGAATGAGATCATTTCCATACATGAACCCATACAACTATAAAAGAGTGATTCATTGCACATAATGAAAAAGAAGTCTTGACTGACTCTCAATTATTGCAGCAAAGCAGTTTCTTTTCAGGGACCCGTTTTATTGTGAGCTGTACAAAATGTCAAAGATAACATTGCTCTTATTCTTGTCTGGCTGTGATATATGGCTGTGTGTGTGCGAGAGAGTGTGTAGGTCCGTGTGTGTGTCTGAGACACATCTTTGTCTGTTCAGATGCTCTGATTTCACATAAGTGTTTGGAAAACTTTTATCATCTCCTTGGCTGATCCACTTAACCAATTTGCAGTGTTTGTGTAAGTAAGTAGATGTCCACTCAGAGGAAAACAAATCGGATTCCTTGACTTACCTTTAAGAACATGAATACCTGGATTTACAGTTGTGCCACACATAACAGACAATCTTCGACCCAATGTGGGCATTTGTGGTTCAATTACAGCACTGGCAAGTTTTGTGTCATGAGTCAGGTCTAATGTTACATTTGTTTCATGGGCCAGATGCGACCCAAATGCCTTAAAGTGTTCTTTCAATGTATTACGAATGCTTTCAGTCTTCCTATTTCACAGTGGCCTTTAGACCCTGACTGGCACAATAGTTGTGTATATATAGTTGAAAGCAATCTCTATACATTGAATGAACAAAGACAAGAAGATTATATATGAGTGGACCTTCAGCTTGTATCTTCAAAAATAGAAAAACTTGAGATTTGACCCTGCTATGAAAACCTTTTTCAGTCTCGATTTGCATTATACTGTCTCTTTTCTTGTTCCTTTGTCATTAATCGCCATCAAGAGTTTTCTAAAGTTCTTTTGGATATTTGCTGCCCTTTCACTGGTCTGACTGAAGATTCCACAATGCCTAGTCATGTTGAGGTTCAGGATTATGGAGGAAGATTTATCTATTAATCTATGCTGTCGTGAGTCCAGGAGGATTCCTCTGGGTCAAAGTCCTTCCTGTGTTGTGCAGTGCAGCTTTCTATGGTGGCTCTGTAGAAGTTTGGATGAATACAGGGGTGTGCTCCATCCTCCTGGATCTTCTAAAGTCCACAATGACCTCCTTGGTTTTGCTGTTTTTTTTAGGACAAGGTTGTTATCTGAACACCGTCCTGTCAGGTGCTGGATCTCCTCTTTGTAGAGAGTTTCGTCGTTGTCTGATATGAGATCCACCACAGTGATGTCATCTGCAAACTAAATAGCAGAACAGTGATGTGTGAACAGGGTGAAAAGGGCCGGGCTGAGTACACATCCCTGTGGTGTTCCTGTGCTTAGGATCAGTGTGGATTGCTTGGGTGCCTTTTAAGGCTTAAAAACTTCACAGTAAGTAGCTCTGCAAAATTTATAAATATTTATAATATTTATAAGGATTGTCTGAACCTTTGAAAACCTTAAAAACTATTCAGACCACTTGAAGAGATTATTAGAAAGTCAGGCTGCTTTTTCATTATTCATGCAAACACATTGCACACAAAGGTGAGCAGAAAAAGGTTGAGTACGGGCAAACAAATAAGTGACACTTGTGTGTTGCAACAAGGTAAATGTAACTCTTTGCAGAGTCCAGATGTTAATATTTCAGGGAGAATTTAGAATGAATGACGTTTAAATTAGTCAAAGACATAATTTTAAAGTTTTAAAGTATCAAAATAATCGGCATTATCTTCATCATATAGAATCATAATATCTGTTATAATAATAATGCCAACAAACATTATAGATATAAAAAAGGGAAAAAGAGGAGGAGAGAGGAAAAAAAGCATGATTTTCTTTTTAAATTGATTTCTCTGTGCCATATTGATC
>JAVQJG010274074.1:0-13519 GCA_036024015.1 Craterocephalus amniculus
TGGGCACAGACGGGCATGATTAGTCTGTCCTCCATGTCTGTCTTTTGTTAAGTAATGAGAACAGCTTCCCGACGTTACTTCGTAGCATATCTGCTAAAGCTAAAGCTAAGCTGCGCTGATTGCTTCCGCGTCAAGCAGCGAATGTTCAGATTTTCCAACTCGAGCAGCCGACGCTCAAAACGCACTGCTCAACCGCTCGCTGAGCCTTCACGCGCATTTACATAGACTTTACATGTAAACCTGACGCTCCCGACCCTTTTGGTCTGAACGCACCATAAGTCATACATGTTTCCAAACACACACACACACACACATAAACCCACACACACACACACACACACACACGCACACGCACACCTTTCTTGTTATCTTATGAGCAGATTCCCACACTACAGCATGAATGTAGAGTCCCCACCCTTAGACCCCACACTGCACAGCCTTCTGCAGAGTTCCCTTGAATTCACACAGAGATCTAAAAATACCCGAAAGGGAGGAAATCCCCATACTCCATAGCAACAAACCTGCACTACAAAGACATTCAAACAATAAGCCTCTCCCAACTCGGAATCATCCCAGACATTATAGGAAGACTGAGGCATCAGAGAGATGTTTTTCCCGGATAAACTGTTGTGTCTAGGAGTGGAAACCTCTGACCGCTGCCGACTCATGGCAAGCAGCCACATATGAAAGAAAAGCCTGCAGCATGGGATGAACACACGGGGAAAACCAGCTGGTATCCAAAATGGCACGTACCCATAATCTGGTGGACGATGATGAGAGAATGAAACTTAACTGGAGGAAAAGTTTGTCAAAATGTCACAACCACCTTTTTAGAGGACACTATCGAAATTATTGAATCAGATTCCCCAGGTTTGTTTCTGCATCTGAAGTTTCAAAGATCTGTATGCAGTGTGTCCAAGGCAAAACTGCACCTGAGGCCTCTCACAAACACAGGATCACATGTATGGAAAAACAAACACTTCAATTATTCACAGAAATCTTTACCAAGAACGAGACTGAGTCAATTATGCCAAGTGAGTCTATGATGCGCGGTGGTGCAATGTCTAATGTCAGTGGGTGAGAGCTTGAGATCAAATCTCTCTCAGTGTCTGGCTGGCGTCATCCTCATCGTCTGCGGTACAGCAAGGTCTTGACCTAATTCACAAGAACAGAGATTCCTTATTTAGACTAAAATGTTTAATGGCTTGAAAGACTTGTTTCCTGAAAGCATTGTGGACGCTGCATTGTGGTAGCCACAGGAATGAAGTAATAATGCAAGCTGATATTTTGCAGTTAGCTTTCTGTGGAGAGTTTTGGTATTTAAGGGGTCATAAAACAGGTACAGGACAATATGAACAACTACTAATTAATCAAGCAGATGATTTATGTAATTTATTAAACACCAAGTTTATACACTCCATCAATTTGTAATCAGTATTTAGCCATGTTAAGTCAGTGACCATCATTCTTTGTGCCCTGACATAATCATACTTTTTCTATTCACTACTTTGTGAGTAAAGAAACACCTTTTGCTTGATTGACAACTTAACAAAGGCAACAGGACAGAATGATTTGTAAAAAAAAAGAATACAAAGAGCTATTGATTGGCAGAAGAGAAAGAAAGAGAGAGAGGACAAAAAAGTGGCAGTGAGATCTCCCCCAAGTGATCAATACTGAGGTTCTGCATGAGGGAACCATCCCACTTTGTGTTTATACAGTCAGATGCAGAGCAAAGATCAGCTATTGTACAGCCAGACTGGTGCTGTCACTCAGCACTGAGTAACACTGCAGGGGGTAGTCAAGCATCTCTATCATGCACATACACGGACACACAAAAAGACATCAGCTTTAATGCTCACATCTGAGGCTGCAGACGCTGCAGTGGGTACTTATCAGAGCAGGCTGCTGACATATCAACAAGAAGACAATAATAACTCACCCACTTCTCCTCTATGTACCGGCTGTGGTATTTCTTTTTTACGCATTCTTTTTAAATGAGTGAATTATGCAAATCGATGCATTTTTATCTGAAAATGAAAGTCATGTGCAAAAGTAAAACTACACTGAACACAGATGAATGTGAGAAAATCGTGAGAAACATGATGGTGCTGGCTAGAGGATTATCCCATTATCACCTTTTTAAAACTGTAAACACTCCTTTATTTTGCTTTTTTAAGTCTGGAAACATCCTTTCTGGGTCCCAAATCAGAAGATTGAATTGCAATGAATTATTATAAGACTTATCTATGTGTAATTTGTTGTTATCACCATGTGACCTGCTTGTCATAGATTTCAAATGATGGCTTCCTGGAGATATGTATACCTTCAAAGGAACATCTGTGAGCTCAAAGAAAAATTTCAGCTGGAATACATTAATTAGAAAGTCATAGTGACCAAGCTGTTCCTATCTCAATTTCAGCAAATATCAACTGTTAGGTAAGACAAAGTCTCACTCTCCCATCATCCTGGGTGGATTCAAGTTTCCCTCACCATTGTATTGGTCTCTAAGAGCCTTGTGAAGTTCTTCAGAAAATGGACAGCAAGTCCTTTTTGTGTCATGCTTACTGTCCTTCAACCTACACTGAGATAAAACAGACGTCGGTGCATGAATGAAATATATATTTCTGTTTATGTAATGAACATTTGTTGCATGGCTGGTCTTTCAGTGTGGCCTGGGACACATTATTAAAAGAAATGCTACTAAAGTGTCAGTTCTGAATGTGTGCAGAAGGCACCATGCGGAGAGGAGAGTGTGCTGTGAAAACCCTTGTTTTCTTAATAGCGTCTCCAAAACAGCCAATGACACTCATAAGGAATGAACAGGCAAAAAGCTGCATACACATCAACACACACACATGCTCAGCAAAGTTTTCTGTCATTTTCATGCATTGTCTCATCATCTGATGTTTAAGATATTTCACTTGGAGGCTTATAAGGACATCTTGAGAGAAATTAAAGGATAAGTTCATTTTTATTTAAGTATTAAATACGATCATTTACTCACCCAGACAGTATTGGTGTAACTTGAACTACTTCGGGAGATATTTAGATCCACTAAAAACCAAACTCCAAGCTGCATGGAGCTCACAGAGGGATCGGACCAGCGATTCATAACAGCACATTGGTGAAATGAAGGAGTGTTGTGGCAGAAATTGGCGTATTTAGAGGCTGTGCGAGTTGGCCCCATTCACTCCCATTATATTGGATGTACGCTGATCGCAAATGGATGTGAATATCTCCCTAAGTAGTTCCTACTAGTCCCCTAATGTATGTCCAGACCTGTTTCTTCAGATATTCTCTGGTGCTCAGATTTAGAAAATATAGCATTACAATGGAGATGGACACACATGAAGACAGGAAGAGACACATGGTCAGACTCTCACAGAAGGAGAGCGTCATGAATTGGCTTTGGTTCAGAAAAACATGCTAGACAGTTCCTGGTGTGTGTGTTTGCCCCATGCTAATCCTATCATGCGTGTCCATTCATCATGAGGCTCAGTCTCTTCAGCTCTGGAGAGCTGGAGATGAGTACTTGTGCTGGATGGGTGATCCATCCTCCAGCAATCAGCACAGGCAGACAGAAAGACACAAGCGGCTGCAGACACTGTTTACCTTCTGTCAGTCCTTTGTTAAGTGCCACTAAAAAGCTGTTTGCTATATCGGTGGAGATAAGACCGTGACAGTGGGGTAAATGATGTCTGTGAGGAAGACTGAAAGTGTTGATAGAGTGTGTTTTCAACTTCTATGTACTTCAGACTCAGTTTTTTAAAGATGTGATTTTCCCCTGCTTATCTGCATTCAGCTGAATGACTGAGCAACTTCTCCTTTTGAACATCTTAAAAGTTGAATATTTAAATATTTTATCCGATGTTCATAGGATATTATGGTACATTTACCTTGAAAATATAACCTTTACAAATGTGAAACCTGTTTGGGTTGAAATTTAGTCAAATCCACAGTTGTTTTACATATTTAATAGATCAAAACTTTACAAGTTTTCTTACTGTATCTTTTTTAATGTTGGGCTGTTAATAGGCAGTAAGTCAAAAGTAATTTATTTCAAGGCGTGTATGTGTGTGTGTGAGTGTGTACCCAGCTGCATTCCCTGCTCTCTTTATCCATTCTTTGAGGGCATTTGTTTGCAATGAGCCCATCCACTTATTGACACTTGTCTCCCCTGCCCCTTGCATGACAATCCAGGCAATAAAACCACAAGTGGAGCACACACTGTTCAACTGTTACCATAAAAAAACAAGGGTGAAGGGGATGAGTGTTTACCTTCCCATGGTATGAAAAGAGAAGGAGAGGGAAGAATAAAAAAGGGGAGGGGGTGAGGGGAGGGGGCAAGGGTTTATTTCATAACTTTAACTCCCTACCACATGCAGTGCAAAGACACACTGACAACAAACACACATTCATGTTTTCAGTGTCCCCTTGGCAATTTGGGAAATCAATGTGGGAAAACTTCATGGAAAAGAAAGAAAATGAAAAACAAGTTGATCCACTGACACTGAACGGGAAGGAAAGCCTCAACGTTTTGAAAAAGTCGGGCGCTAAGCACATCTGTAATGAGGATTTGCCCCAGTATCCCCAACCAGAGGCACACACACATACACACAAAGAACAGTCCATATGAGTTGGGACTAGACACCAGGACATCCTCTTTATCTGTTTAGGGGACAATATCCCCAGCGTTGAAGTGATAATGCTCTTGGAACAGTGTGGCTGTCACCGCCTAGCTTAACCAGGGTCCGGAGAGGACCACAGGTCTCAGCACAGTGGGATAGCTGGTCAGGAAAAGATGCCTTTCAACACATCCCAGAGTAGAATATCCCTTTGTCAGACATGCTTGTATTTCGTTTGCAAAATCTAAACAAGAGGGTCTGACTTTCCTTGCTTTTCCAGTATTATGCTGATGGAAAAACGCTGTGTAAAATGCTAACTTTGCATTCTTTTAATGTGAGGAAACAACCAATGATTGGTTTTTAAATAAAGCATTTTATCTTTAAAAACCACATTTATTATCAAGCTGTTTTTTTTAAATGTATCCCTATGATAAAACCTGGTTTGCATTTACAAATGACAGGGAAAATGACTAATTACTTTTGAATAATGTAAATATTCTGAAGTTCAGCTGAAGGTGTTCTTCTTCCTATCGAACCCTCTTGGCATTGTCTTTTAAAATAAAGCCAAAACGTTTTAAACTGTAGTGAACTGTTTGTAATTAACTCATTTACAATTTGAAGTGGCAACATAATACTTCAGTTTTCATATTTTATAATTGATTCAATTGCCATGTCTAAATATTTATTTAAAACCAAACATGTTAATATACTTATCTTTTTGTTTTGGTTTTGGTTTTGTTTTCTAACTTTCTCTCTTACTATCTCTGTCTCTCTCTTTATCATGACCACAGTGAAGGCATGCCAAGGCAATGTACACTGGAGACACCACTCACAATGTCATCATAGATAAAAGTTAATGTAAATTGGGGTGACTCTTCCGTCCATCAATCAAGAAATTGAAGCAACTTCTGAAATGTTGCATGGCAGGAAACGTGGACACTGAAAATTTGTATGACCTAGTTTTGAGACAAATACTCCATAAGTACATTTCCTCAAGTCTAATGGGAAGGAAAAGTAAAATACTCAAGCATTTTAATTATTATTCTGAGACAAACATACAAATAAATACATTAAATATGTAGTTTTGCTTTTCTGTTTTAATTTCCATATTTTGTAGTAAGCTTAGGGCTGAAAAATCTTGAACAAAGCTAAATTTTACTGAAATTAAACCAACATAAAAAGGTGAGAAAGCAGTGTACAGAATGGTGATCACTAAGCAGGTTAGTCATGCTTTTGATTTTAAACTTTTTCCTCTTTTCCTTTGTTTTCATTTCATTTCTTTCTTTTGAAAGTTAGTCTTTGTCATTAATGTACTTTTTACTGCACCTTAAAAATTATTATTCATTTTAATATGCATTTTCTTAAATAGACACAACTGGCT
This sequence comes from Craterocephalus amniculus, assembly GCA_036024015.1. Classification (NCBI taxonomy): domain Eukaryota; kingdom Metazoa; phylum Chordata; class Actinopteri; order Atheriniformes; family Atherinidae; genus Craterocephalus; species Craterocephalus amniculus. The sequence continues at coordinate 6,007 of JAVQJG010274074.1, forward strand.
GATAAACCAACAGCAATTGTAAAAAGATATATTACATTTGTCTTACATAATCTTTTAATGAAATGGGTCAGATACTGTATCTCACACACACATAAACACACAAGAAAAGTTAGAAGACAAAATGCCCTCACATATAAAATAAGACAGCATCCTGAAAAGACATGAGTCACATCATTGTGCATCATGGTCTTGAGTGTCAAGCTGGGGACAAGTCACAAGATGGGGACAAGGACAAGATGAAACGCATGCATCCACACCATGTCAGCATGGGCTGATTTATACACTAGGTGGAGATATTGGGTCATCATATTTAAATTTAGATGGGAATGTACTCATTTGAATCATTACCAAAAGCCAATTAGCTACAATAAAGAATGTAATAATACATGCCGGTGAGATTTTTAATTTCAACACCTTTACATGTAGCCTATCATAAGTGGACTTGAACAAATTATATGGCCATTACATAACACTGAATCAGAATATCATGTTTGTAAAAGAACCTGAAACCTGTTACCTGAAAAATACAGATTTATTCATCTGTCTCTGGTTCTTCAAAAGCCATTATTACAACTAATAACTTCAATAACTCTAATGGTTTCAGACTTTCTTTGAAACTGCAGTGCAGCACCCAGGTGTGTCGACCTCGTCACATCTGTGAGATGAATCCTTTTAAAAAGACATAGGATAACATTTCTTAGGCTAAATCTATTCAGTATTAATAAACACTACAGTATATAAAATGTTTCCAAACTTGAAGACTGGGTCCTCCAAGGCAACCTAAGAACCAGCCAGGTGACCTCTAGCCCCAGTCAAGAGGACCATTAACTTTCTCTTGTGGAATCTGCATCAGTGGCAAAGGCTGTAAACCACAGGCCTGATGCCATGTAACCAAAGAAGCTGCTGAAAAGCCAAGCCTGTCCTCAGACATACGTTCTGCAGACAAGCGGCAAGGATCAACGGAGACCACAGGGCGCCCGGACCCTGTGATATTTGATCAGGCTTGACACGTCTGCGTGCGTCTACCCACCCTGCCTCACCTCGTTCATCTGCACACACCCAACTACTCACACCCTGCGCCAGGGATAAGTGGTCCCTTGCTATAAATACAAAGGCAGGATGGAAGCCTGAGAGCCAAAAAGAGCAAGCAGGGGGAGGAGGAAGGTGAGAATGGCTAAAACATAAAAAACAAACACCTGTTTATAAAGTGTCAGACTCAAATATGGGGTCACACACAAGGTTCATTAAAAAACACACACACAGACACACACACACAATCATGTGTAATGTAGATGGGTATCTCATTTACACCCAAGCTCCTTCAGAAAAACGTCTGCTGATGTTTCCAACTCTTAAAAGTTTCTGCTCCTTTTCTTTTTTTTGTTCTTCTTAAATCATGTCCCTATCCTTCTAAATCTGTCAGTCCGTCTCCTGGTGCTTATCCGCTTCTCCCTATCGCCCTCTCTGATTCTCAAGAAAACAGGTGCAAAGGGGAGTGTCCACACACAAGCTGACAGTCACACACAGACACACACTTGATGCCTGAGGGCTTCTACAGCCCCGCCTTCCTCCTACTAGAACCTGTGGCCAAAGCATGCAGAACATTTCCTTCTTGTCCTTGTAGCTGCAGCGTCTTCAACTTCAAGAGCAAATATAGCTTATCATTCATATGAAAGCCAGAGCTGTGAAGCTCTCGAACAATCCACAACCAGTGTCAGTAACATGGCCAGTAGGCTACTCCAACATTTGACCTTTAATCAGTCAGGAAGAACTAACCAAGGAAGTTCCCTGCTTTTTTTTACTCACTTTAAAACATTTTTGGCACTTTGTGGAAAATAGTTACCAATGCAGGTTTAAACATTAAGCTAAGATACCAAAGGTTCATTCAAAAGAGACTTCACAGCTACACAAACATTTAATTAGTCAATTGTTAAATTAAAAAAAACGGTTAGTTGACTTCTATGGAGCTGCACGTTTTTATCAAACATCTGCAGGCAGTTAATCCGTGCATCTGCTCATATTTCCCCAATTTTCAGCGCAATTGTCTGAATTGAGAATGAGCAGAAATGCAGGTTCTTGAAGTCGGTGCAGGAAGAACTCACTGAACCTACTTGGAGACGAAAATACATTTTAAAAGTATCGATTGCTGCCAAAACAATGCCAAACGCAACAATGGCAACTTTAGATTTGGAAGGAGAGGTGACGTAGTTTGGCGGCAACATTGTTCGCGCGCTCTTCCATTCAGTCGCTAATGAGAATGATAATTTGTGGCTCCTCTGATGACCCCGACCCCATTCAATAGTGACTTCTCCCAGGGGACGTGATTCGGCAGATCCCCGAGGGACATCCAGCCCTCTGTAGGAATGTTTTTTTACTCCAAGGAGGGAATCCCGCCAGTTTCTGGCAACTGATCCATAACTACTGTAATAGGCCTAGGCTATCTAAAATTTCTTGGACTCACCTGTAGCCCATGTAGGTTGAGTGGTGAAGAGCAGTAATTCACGTTTACAAGTTTAAGCAGAGTTCAGTCCATAATCTGCTGATTTGTCATTGTTGGGAACCTTTGCAACCGTGCAACCACAGGGCTCAAATTCTGCTGTACTCATCAATGTAGGATAATGCAAACTATTAGAATTGGATTTCTTTTCTCATATTTCTCAACATAACTTGTCTTCAGAGTCGCAGCTTTACCGTTTGCAGATTACAACATTTCAACATAGAAATAAAATAATCTCTTAGGAGTTTCTACACTCTGCTGGTCTCCCTTGATGCCTCGCGTTAACACCGGACCAGGCGCCTTTCTTGGCGTCCACGCGTGTGTGTGTTCGCCTCCTCACCTCCGCAGAGCGGCTGCTCGACCCGACTTGCCAGCGGGGATTTACTGGCTGGCGCTGTGCCCAGCCGCAGGCAGACTAGTTCGCTCGGTTCTCACGACCTCAGCTTCACAAAGGCATCTCTGAACTATTAACTCAGACACGAAGGCAGTAGGAACAACCGCAGAACCCACACATGCTGCCAACTTGTGTTTCAGTTTGTCTCCTCGCAGAAGGAAGCTGCTGAAGCATCACTGGCTGTCGAGTTTCGTTATGCCATTTACTGGCGGTGTCATCTCCAGGGCACCAGGCACTCTGGTGGGTGAAAGTGAGAACTCAAATATGCGAATTAACGAGTCAGTTCAACGGTAGCTAATTAATACCGGGAGTTGAGCCAGTTATCGATTAACACGCAAGTCACGTATGGAAACTGTGGTGGAATAAAAACTAAAACTAAAACGTTTTGCAATTAAAATAATCAGTCACTAATAATCTCCAGGCTTTCATGTGTGGACATTTACTTAATGATTCTCTATACTCTGAATAACACCTGCAAGCTCTATACTTTAACAAATAGTAGCCTATCTCTGGGCTATCTATAGGCTATAGTTGTGAAATAAATATTTTAAAAAAATGTTGCATCTATGTGCTGGTGGTCGGGACTTAAACACTTTCAAATATTTCTTTTGGTCTGTGCCAGCCATGCGCAAACAAGGAGCGCCGGTGCAGTATTAAATGTTAAAGGGTTTTGACCGGATCACCAGTCTGTAACCTAATACCGAGCACAGGGGCCTGCTCACCGCAAATGGCTGCCACACGGCTCGCACCATGCCAAATGACACAGAAACATTGCCCTCAGTCATGGGCCCCACTAACGGGGAGAAGATAGCTGCGGAAGTTCAGGGATAAACAAGAAAGTGAAGAGGACTGTGGGTCGGAAGGAAGGGTTTCTAAACAGCGCTAAGGCCTCAATTTTACTTTATAAACTGGTTCGGTCTAATCTCTGTGTACATGCTCTCACGAGAGGGATTTAAGTTTTAATCAAGTTGCAAATTTTCCTTAACCTGCTACAAGTTTCGCTGCCCTGATGTTCATAATTGACCTGTGAAAGACAAAGCCTGAGTTCCTCATTCCTCCGGTCGTGGAGGTGTAGGCCCACTGAGTGGAATTGAACAATTGACACACAAAAGAAAGCGAGAATCCTTCCATATTCTCTATTCACTGGGGCAATCTGTTAGTGACATTAACCCCTGAGCACATTTCCCAGGCTCATGAATAGGGTTTAAGACTTCTTAAAGCTCCCGCTGCATACAGGATGAGACCCCTTTCAAACTTTTAATTACCTTTATAGCAATAGAAAAATACACCCCCATTGTCCGCAGGACCACTCTCCAAAGGGCCAGATGTAAGGAGCTCCCGCCAAACTGGTGACAAGGTGCCCACTTGAGACCTAAGGTAGGAGCTTAAAATGGAAAGATAATCGTTAAATTATCTAACAGCTGCTTCTCGGAGTGACTTTTATAGGCTACATCAAAATAAGTAGACCCAAGCACTCCATAACACATTAAATAAAAAAGAGAAACAAAAAGACATGAAACAGGAAACAGGACGGATTTCAGAAATGCCATTTATTAAAACAGTTTCCTCCCATCTTCATGTTTTCTTTTAAACACAAAACAATGTAGAATATAAAACACAGCTTTGGTATAACAATCAATAACACATCTGTACAAAACTAAACCTTTTTATAAAAAGTACTTCATAGCAAAAGTTTCCTAGTTTTCTTCCATCTGCATCTTTACCATCGGCATCCAAATGTTGGAATCAATAATAACTTATGGAAGAAAGAAAGAAACAAAGAAAGAAACAAAGAAAGAAAGCAAAATTGCCTTTTAGGGCAACCCCTGTTCCATAAAACGAAACATAAAGAACTACAGAGGGCATAAAGTGGTTAATTACCATCCCGTAGCGGAAAAGTCGCAGGTTGAACCCCGCAACAGTTGTGTGTGCAGTCAGTCTAACAGGAAAATTATGTAAACCGGTTTGAGTCTCTGAGTCTTTTAGCTACCAAGGCCGCCAAACAGGCTCGTTGCTATCTGACCCGGTGCTCACCCCGACTGGGCTCACTGCCTGGGAGCCCCCGGAGAAGGAAGTCATGCCATGGACCGGCGATGCTGCAGGTGGTGCTGAACTGCCGTGAACAGGACTGGCGTTAACCGCAACAGGCACTCCAGCGTTTGCGTAAAGGGGGATAACAGGGGCAGTCGCCGAGGCAAAGGCCGGGTTAGGGATCAAAAAGGCAAACTGTCCGTCGGTTGCAGGCACTAGCTGGAAGCCGCCAAAAACTTTAGGGGATACAGCCTCTGCTGGGCTGATTTTAGAGCTCATGGCACTGCTGATGGGCAGAGTAGATGGAAGCTGCACATGGAGAGGCTGGGCCAGGTGCGCCTGCTGTGACGGCGTCTGCTGCGGGTAGTTCATGGACATCATCTGGCTCATGCAGCTGGACAGGTGGTTGAGGAGCCTCGATCTCACCTCCGCGTTGACCCCTTCTGAGGTGGACAAGAAGCGGGTGACCTCATTCATGCACTCGTTGAATCCGGCTCTGTATTTACTCAGGACGGTGGCATCTGCTGAGAGCGCTGCTGGCAGGAGGGACGAAGACAGGATATTAGTGACGTCTTTGTGGCTCTTTTTTACTCCCTTGCAAGATCGTGGTTTCAAGCAATTTTCATGATCCAGTTGTAAGATTAAATGAATTTACCGCTCATCTGTACGCGCTGCAGGTTCCTCAAGTGCTTCACCGTCATCTCCAGGATGTCTGCCTTTTCCAGCTTTGAGTGTCTGGAGCTCTGCAGGAAATAGTGTCGAATACTTAGTCACATTCGGACACGTTTCATGCAAAAGACTGTAGAAAATGCGTCCACTACCCCCCTAAACACACACAACTTACATCTTTCTTAAGTGCATCCAGGATGAGAGTTTTAAGCTGTCCAAGGCTTTCGTTTATTCTCGCTCTCCGGCGTTTTTCCATGATGGGTTTGGACGACTGTAAAAATAAATAAATAATTAAATGAATAAATAAATAACATAAAACATTTGTTTTCAAATCTCAAATTTGCTAAATTCACATTGTGTCACATAGTTCTTGTGACCTATGTCACATATAAAAATGTTTACTGAGTGAAATATCAGTAAACACCATCCACGCTGAAATATTGTGAAATATTCGGACTTGTAAAAATGAAAATCCTTACTTTTCTGTGCTCGCTGGCATTCTTGGGCTTGTCCGGTGTGTGCGATCCGTTTGCAGGAGCACCGGCTATAGGGGATGCCGTTTGCTTTTCCATAGTGTCAGCAGGCATTATTGATCAAAGCAGGTAAAGTAACGAAAAGAAGTAAATCCTCGTTGCGCAGAAAAGACTAAATCACTCGATGCCACTGTCGGACATATAAGACAGGCCTGACAGTCTGCGTCCCACCAAGGAGTCGGTGATGTGCCGCTTGTTATCACTGAGCTGTCATTCGAGTATGGGAGCGTGCGGTGCGGTGCGTCGTGCAGTGCAACTTTCCACTTCTGCCGCCGACACACGCCGCTGTGGTACTTATACACGGCTCGCGTGCTCCCAGTTCGTGTGAAACCCTCTCTGCATTCTTTCCCACACTCGCTTCAGCCAATAGCAGAGAGGACTCACCCATTGGGCGCGGGGCAGACCGCTGATTGGACAACACCCCCGCGGGCCGTCAGTCACGCGCTGCTCAATCAGCCCTGCAGGGACAAACAACAAAGCGGAGCGAGCAGCAGCGACCGGGCTGGGCTGTGAAGTGATAAGAGGGGGGAATGCGCTGGATGTTTGCTTCCAACTTTGCTCCTTGCTCGTCAAAAATGTTGTGTGTGTGCGTGCGTGCGTGTGTGTGTGTGTGAGAGAGAGAGAGAGAGAGAGAGAGAGAGAGAGAGAGAGAGAGAAAGAGAGAGAGAGAGAAGGTCACAGAGAAGTAATGACGAGAGGCTGGATGAGAGGCAGAAGGGAAAAGTAGATGAAGTAACGAGAGAGGAGTTTAGAGATGATTAACAGAGGGGGAAAAGAGGGCAGATATGATGAGAAGACAAGGCAGGTTGGAGAGAGAGAAAGACGCTGTGCTGAAGTGAGAAGAAGGACAAACGGGGAGGCAGAGAAAGAAGGGCAGTAGAGCAAAGATTCAATCTGTATCAGTAGTAGAGGCGCGACACGCACCTCTTCCTGGCTGACATGAAACCGGCTTCATGGACGCAGGCGCAAAGTACTCGCTTGTGATTGGTCAGATTGTGATACTAGTTTCCAGATATTCAACTACCTCAAACCGCAGGTAAAAGTCACATAAAACGGAATCTTTCCAGGTCTGATGAGAGTTTACATCACTGATCCTGCTGCCACGTAAACAGACGACAGAAATGACTCACATGGAAAATGATGGGAATGTTCAGTTCATCTAATCACACAGCAGCATGTAGACATGGTGAAGATGCCTTGATGAAGTTTAGACTGAGCATCAGGATGAGAAAGAAAGGAGATTTATAGTTGTTGCTCAAAGTATTTATCTCTAGGGTTTCCAGAGAATGGTCTGAAGAAGAGAAAATATCCAGTTGTTGATGTCAGAGGTCAGAGGAGACTGGGCAGACTGGTTGGAGATGATAGAAAGGCAACAGGAAGTCCAGTAAG
>JAVQJG010274076.1:0-42341 GCA_036024015.1 Craterocephalus amniculus
CTAACAATTTTTCTCATTTTCTTTATTCTTTTCATTTTATATATACAACTAATTTACGAATCAACTGTTTTTATAAAAGTAATTCACCAATCAACTGCAGAAAAATGCATCTGTTGCTAGGGAGCATAAAGATTGGACTCTGGAGCAACAGCTGTTCAGGCCCAAACCTTTAAGCTACTATCATATTGTGTGTTAGAAATGTTCACTTTTTCACTATTAAACATAGCCCTGAGTTCTACTGTTGTTTTTCTTCCATTTGATTTCACCAAATGATCACTGATCACAATCATTTAGGATTTTTTTCCAACCGCATTTCTTCCTCAAAGATGATGTCTCCGCACTGTCTCTTCTGTTTTTAATAATGTTTTGGACTGTTTGGTTGGGGTTAAATAACTCGTTGCCAGCTGAAGGATATTCACCTAATAAGATCCAATAAGAGGCTCTCTCCTATATTCTTAAATCCAGGAGACAACTTTTTTTAGGCCAGGAGTACTGCTGTCTCATCCACAAATTTTACTGTTCCTCAACAGATGACAAGCTGATGGGAATCCGCCTGTTACAAACAATTATAGTAAGAACTGCTCAAATCAGCAACATGTTGAATTTGTCTTGGCTACAATTTCATCTTAGATGGTTTCTTTTAGGCTACACCTGCCAGATCCTATCTGAGGATGGCAATCAACACATAAACAAATGCAAAGGCTAATTACTACAAACCAAAGAGGAGATGAGATTTTAAGATGATATTTCACACCATTTCCTTCATGAATCTCAAGGCTTGATTTACAGATATGCAGCTTTGTGATAAAAAATAGGTCTTGGTAGAAATCCTACAGTTTTTAATTGAACTCTGGTAATATGCAAATAATTTTATGGCTGTCTGGGTGGGCATTATATTGCAGAGGGTGCCACATGGTTTTGTTTTGTGCACTTTACCACAGCAGTAAAGGTGGACAGCTGGACAGTGAACAGGAATCAGAGGTCCACACACTGAAGCATGCATGCTTCACCTTCATACAAATAGCCTGGGCGCTGTTCTATATCTTTTTTCATTGCTACCCTGCAAGTCTAAACATAGCACAGTATCAAAGCAAGAAATACTGCCAGCTTGTAAATTCCAGTGTTCTGCTTTTTTTGTTGACAACATATCATAAACACTGCTACACTGCGATCGTTGTTTGAATCATTTAAGGAGCAAAAATGTTGGAAATTCTCTGGATACTCTTGTGCTTTATAAAACCTTAGACATGTTGCAGTTTTGAACTACTGCAGGGCTATGGCAAGCGGTTTGAAGATGTAAACTTGATATGTTGTGCATGTTAAAGTATTTTCTATGGTGTCGCAGACCAAATTATGATGAAAATGAGCTGAATATATGAAACAATGCCAAATAATGCAATATCAGGTCCAAGCAAATTCTCTAAATATTATCTAATAAAAAGTATTTCAAAAAACTACATAATTTAGCCACTTGAGAGAAAAGCAAGGTTATGTCGCAATAAACTCAATATACTGTATATTTGGATCAGAAACCTCCAGTTGGATGAGAACATATATTTATAGATATCAGCTCCTAAGAACATTTACAAGAAAGATTCATAATTTATTTCAAAATCAATTAACTGAGGAAATGTTGGTTGAATTTCAACTTTAACAATTGTTTGTTTCATTCTTAATGTCTGTAATGCTGTAATATACAAAGCAATCTGAATCATTTGGACTAAACAAACCAAGCAAAGAGAAAAGTGAAACACTTAATGTTTATGACAGGATATTGTGGTCTAGTGCTGACATAGTAATTTTCCACTTAGTTAATTATTAACATGACTTACATGTCATTGAGCAGTTTGTACAGAGTTATGCTGTTAACATGTTATTTTAACATGAATAAATTAGGTGTGAACATCTCCCAACATCGCTGGGACACTGCAGTTGTATCTATTTTTGTAGTTGTAGAAGAAACACTCAAGCCTCTCTTTAGTATAACCAGCAGTGTCACATTATGAAACTTTATTACAAGCTTTAGCTAGTCCAGTCCCTGGGAGCTCCTGTCCTGCAAGTTAAAGATGCACCTTTTCCGACACACCTGAATCAGATAGATGATAGCTTGTGACCAGGCCTCTACAGAGTTTAATGACACACAAGAAGTAATTCAGGCATTTGATTCAGGCGTCTTGGAGAAGGGTTGCACCTAAAAGATATTTACGCTAGAGGACTGGACTTGGGCACTAGGGAGTTAGTCATGGATTAAAAACTACCGTAAAATGTTATTAGTTACTAGTTAACAGAAAATACAATCTTATGTAGTAAATAGCCTGTCATTGTGCTTTATAATACAGGTAAAGCCTACTTCTTGATTATATTAACAATCAAACAATCTATTTGCCTTAGTAAATGGCATATTGTTTAAGAAATAAATTAATGAATATGCCAAATGAAATGAAAAATACTTTAAATAACCCAGAGAAAATTTTAACATCCCACTTGAACAAAATCTGATATTATCAAAGCATTATGTTAGCAATAAGCAGTGTATAAACCAGGTAAATCAGTGAAATTACACAGATAGTTATCATTTATGTGTATACCACTAGACAACAGTCCTGAGTCAACCCTCATTTCTTTATGGTTCCAAAGAGCAAAATTTTCCTGTAGTCTTTTAATATTAGTCATCCAGAGTTTCTGAAGGTTTGTAAATGTTTTCCTTTGTACCTAGGCTGCTTTTTCATGCAATCTTACTTTATTCCTTGCACCTGAACATATTCAGAGGAATGTTTTTCGTGTTTGTTTCAGCCACTTAACACTCACCTATGAATCATTCAAGCATTAGCAGCCATTTAACATGAGCCTCGTTATATCGACGTAACAGAAATCTTTGTCGCCAGAAGGCTGTCACATACATGATTTGTTCCCATTTCTTTACTTGCACATAAAATGCCAAAGAGGATGAAAAATGATTTCCAGCAGATGAGTAGTAACTGGAAGTAATGCCCTTAAGACATTAGCGGAGAGAAAATCCAGCAAAGATCTGACGCAGAACCAAGATGTGCATCTGGTCTTTCAGTTCATTCATCTTCTTTTCACTAGAACCTCAAAAGATATCAAATCTTTTGAGGGGTGAATTATAAGAAGCCATTTTCAAGAAATAGCAAGTCACACAAAAAGTAGGCAGAAAATAGCAACAGATATTATAGCAGTGATGAGTCTGGACCTTAACCTCACAGTGTAAGATCATTTTATTGGAAAATAAAATAAAAGATAACCAAAATCCAAACACAAGCTTTGTATAATCTTTCAAGAACTATTCCTGAAAACCGCTGAAAGAATACTAGCTTTTAAGAAGCCTACTTTTGCCTTACATGTTGTACTTCATATTGTGCAATATAATGTTAAAGCATGATTTTCTCAAAAACATATTGTGTTATATCACAATTCGTTTCATGTGTTTACTGTTTGATTAATGTTTTATACTTTTTATGACATTTTGATATAAAGTGAAAATATTGCTATGACAAAAAAAAATAATCTAAAAAACAAATACAACCTCTTAACATGAATAATATATTGCTAGAAAATAATAAGGGGTTCACATAACGTTATGAGGTCCGTTTTTCTTTTCCTTAGGTGGCAACTGTACTTTATTTATTTATTCTTTTTTTTTTTTTTTAGCAAAGCACAGCGCTATCTTTTCTATGGAGATGTGAAGAAGTCGGGAAACACTCGGATAAAGCGCATCCTGACCAATGCTGCATTCCACCATAGTGTGGACAAAGGATGCAGGGTCCCTTTAAGATACTATAGCAACCAGCCCAAAATGCACAGTATGTGGCCAGAAAATGGCCTTAAAATGGGCCTTACTAAACAGACTAGGCCTTTAACGTTGCTCTCATCTGGACTTAAATCGTTGCGGGGATGTTAATATCCTCCACCTCGCAGACAACCATGATGCTACAATGTGTGATAGACGCACTGACGCCCTGTAGCAATAAACATGTGTAACCTTAACCCAAGTTACATAAAAAAGGGTATCTCGCCATCACATTTATGTATAACCCCTAATAGCGGCGATATTAATCCACTTCATTCGGGTATTTATTCCAAAAAAACAGCATGAATCCGTCGATGATGCTGGCACCTTCCACCCTTCATCAACGCACGACAAAAACACGCAGCTGCGGACGGACACAGAGCGCCGCCGTCCTCTGCGTGTTTGTTAATAGAATTTAACAAGAAAGAATGAGAGAAAGAAAGGGGATACCTACCCAAAACACGAAGGAGTACACAATGAGGAGCGTTTTAAGGCAGGTGATAACCGGTTTGGTCTCCATTGTGGACCTACGATAGAGCCGCGGTTGCGATAACGGGAGCAGAAAAAACAGAAACGTCTCTGTGAGCTGCCGCGTTGCGCCCTGAGCGGATGTGGCCGCACGGCGTCACTGGATCAGCCGGTTACACTGACATTTCACTTTTTATTTTGGCTTCAAATCATTCAAATCTAAAAGCTTCAGTATGTTTTCAATGCCCAATGTTATATTTTTCTCAGCGGCGAAGGAAAAGCATAGCCTAGGCATATTCTGTAGTAAAAAGCTTAATAAAATGGTTAAGGTAGCTAATTAAATTTCATAGAGTAGAATTAATGATAGAGTGGACTAATTTTCTCTTTTATTTAAAACAAGCTACTGCTGTGTGCTGATCCAAAAACCTCACAAAATCTTTCTTTCGTATAAAAGTAAGGCTTTATAAATGTCTCAAAGTTAAATGAGGAAAGAAAAGCAAACTATATGGTAAGGAATTGTGTTACTGAAGCCAACTTACGATATCTATATTTATTTAGAATATGTACAAGTAATGTACTAAAAACAAATTAAATTTTATTCATGTTCAGGTGTTTGCGTTGTGTCTGTCCCTGCTGCATGGTTGAGCGTGGGTGTGGTGCCTTTGGGTTTTGCAGGTTCACCTGGCACAGCTGTCTCCCATCAAGGCTCATTATCTTGCTGCATTGCTTAAATATCCTCCATATACCTCATAATGTACCAGATTGTTGTGACATTTATGCAGTACATCTATCTATCTATCTATCTATCTATCTATCTATCTATCTATCTATCTATCTATCTATCTATCTATCTATCTATCTATCTATCTATCTATCTATCTATCTATACACTGGATTGTATTGATTACCCAAAGGATTGCTCAACAAAAAATTTGTTTGAGTGATGCACCATATATTTCTTGGTCGTTAAAAATAATAAAATATTTCTATTGAACCACAATTCAAAAACAATGTCAAGATTTTCAACTTTGATTTATCACTTTTCTCAGCTTCAGTGTATTTCAGTGGCAGCTGTTCTTTCCTTCTTTAATGGGAGGGTATGAATAATTTTGAAGAATATGAAAATTTTGCAGTTTAACAAAACTTTTGTTGTTAAGTTTTGTAAAATGTCTGGCAATTTGTGTGTATTCAAGACCAACGAGGTCACTTATTCTTGAAAACAGATATGTAAAAAATGAAAGATCCCAGTCATATACTTTCACCTTGGCATATGTCTAACCTTGGTCACTCAACTGTAGCGAAAGCTGGAAATTTCCATAAAACCCCATTTTACAAATGCAATAAAACAACAAACCAAACTAACAGTATTAATCTCACACCGGGAATCTTCACTGTCACAACAGAATAACAGCAGATGTATTGTATGGATGAGTAACTCACCAAAACCCACAAAACCAGAAAAAAACCAGACAAACATTATGAGCCTAATCTGACAAAACATCTGTACTCCTTCAGATGGAGTCAGCATCAAATTTAGCTGAATTTATTCTACATCTCTATCCTATTGTGTGGCTCTCCACACACAATCTACATCAATATTGAAAGGAATTTCAGTGGTTTTAGTAAAAAGTAAGCACAAGCAGGATGCGGGATATGATAAAGGATGCAGATAATGTACATCAAACAGTACACAGCATTCAAAAGCCTAAAACAATAATAAAAACAAACAAAAACCTCTGAGACAAACCACACAAAACAAACTATATAAAAAACAAACATTACAATATACACAAATGATGAAGCATAGGTCGGGGAGGATGACTGTTTTGAGTTTATCTTTGAATCTGGAAATGATGGACCTATAATCAGGCAGCTTGAGTAAGATCACAACTGAAGGCAGTCTTGGATCTTATTCTGGAAACAAATACCTACATCTGCTGACCTGAGAGGCCCGATATGATTAAAATCAATGACAAAGTCAGAAATGTACCAAATGCAAAGGCGTTAAGCATCTCATGGACTGTTAAATAGATTTTAAAGGTGATTGTACACAGAAAGCCAATGAAGCCACTTCAGTACTGAAGCAGTATGATAACTCTGCAGCCTTCTGTGGATGTTGATCATGGAGCTCCTTTCTATAAGGACAGGTGATGGTATCCAGGTATGGATGCTGGGAAGACAAAAACTATGGAGCACATCGCTTTTATTATGACTGCTGACTTAGCAAGTGTGTAGACTCTCACACTGCTATGAACTCAATATATCCAAGTAGATAACAAAGGGACAAAGGCGTGCAAGTACTGCAGAAAAGGGTAATCCAGTTTTTTTTCTTTAAATAACATCGACAAGAAAAGTTAGTTTTATTCTTGAGGATTTACAAGTGACTGCATTCTCTTTTAATCATGGTATCCTGACTTTATGCAAACACAAACTCCTCAGCTTTTCACTACTTCAGGTAACATTAAGTTCTTATCCAAACTGATCTGGATATTGAATAGCTGTTATGTCATCAGTACTCTAATGTGTCTTATTCATGTTCAGTTACAGATCAGTCTGAGTTTAATGTTAAATATGCAAAATAAAAAAAAGGGTTGAAAATCCCAGAAAACATGGAAAGTGGCCGTAAAGCTGCGTCTTTTTCTTAACTAGCGTAAACATACAGATTTCATATTTAAATAACTTTAGAAATTCACCCAAACCTGCTGAGATTTTGTGATAAATAAAATAAATATCATATGGCTTTTAGTGGTCACTTGAATAAAGTAGGACACCCTAAAAACTTCAGACTGAAAGTAAGGCTAAGAATGACAGTAGGCCTTAATCAAATATAATTGGTGCAATTAACGATGTGACAAGTCAGTGAAAAGTCATACTCTATAAATAATTTAATGAAACAGACAATGTTTTCAGTGATAATTATCCGTTTTGTTTAATAAAAAAAACCTTAAAAAAGCCACAAACCAGTAGCCAACTGCTATCTGTCCCAGCACAACTGAAAAAAAAAAACAAATAACAAAAAAAAGCATAAAATCAACAAAAACACAGTCACTACAAAACAAAGTACTGAAATTCAAGTTTGTTCAGTCAGTTGTAAATACATTTACTTCCCAAGAAAATACATTTAAAGTGCTCAAATCACTTCATTAAAAACAAAAGGCCTCAGCAGATATGTTCACGAGTAGTTTTTAGTGAGTTAGTCACCTACCTACTGTAATGATTGTAATACCTTAATCTAAGTAAATCTACACTTAATCATGTTATAGACACTAAGCAAAAATCTTCTAGCTGAATATCAGCACAGACAGCATGTAGATTTTATGGGGATTTAAACAATTTAGTAGTAATTGTTTCAGGTCTCCTTACATGGCGGCCTGCTAAACTTGTTGTTTTCAGAAGCAGATTTCTAGCAGCAAGTCCTGATACCCGACAGTGTGACCATTTAGTTTTTCTTCTAATGTAATGGAATGAAAACCTCCAACAAATGGAGCAGAAGAGGAGCTGTTGCATATCCGTTTCATATCTGTCATTCATGAGTAGTTTCCTCCCATCCTTGTCTGCACCAGGCACATACAAACACGCATCATAAGAAACAAGGGAATGAAAGAGAAGAATGTGTTTTTGGATGAGGCCTGCAGTGAAAACTAATGCACACTCCTTGTGAGAATTACGCTACATTTAACATGAGATGCTTCTTGTGTCAGGGGCACTAACCCTGGTTAAATTCAGGTAATTTAAGTCAGGCAGCAGCTGGATGGCTGTAATTTTTGCACATAAAGTTATACCTATGGGAGAATATGTAAAAGTGCACCGAAAAAGCCACTGAAATAATTCAACGTGTTTTCTAAGAGGCATCAGTCTTCTGATGTAAAATTCCTCTTCACATACTGGACTTCTCTAAACTCCAAAGTTTTCAACATTTAAAAGTCATCCCTCCTCTGTTTAAGCTTCTGGTCCCCTTTAGTCCATTTGTGCCCATTTTTCTACACCGACCCAAACTCCGCCATCCAGGCTTCATATTTTTCCAGGTCTGCGGCAGAGACGGATTTGGAGATCTTTTTGAGTGTTAAGGTGAAGTCCTCCATGGTCACAGGCATCTGCAGCTCATCTTTGGACAGCGCTCGTATTTCCTCAGGACTCAGGCCTTGGATTCGTCGGCGCATTGCCATCATGGAGGCATCTCTGAGAGACAGAAGAGAGAAGCACGTTACTCATCTGTTACAGCAAAGAGCTTCTGTATTTGACAAGTTGAGCTGCTTTCAAATGGAGTGAGTTAGAGACAAGCACAAAATTTTGGGTAAAATAAAAAATAAATAAATATCATACTCATTTAAAATGAGTTTACTGACATTGTTTTTATTAGTGGTGCTATAAATAACATTCTGCCATACAATTGTAATTCTGCTCACACACCTGCAGACGTTGGTGATGTCTGCTCCTGAGTAGCCCTCGATCTTCTCAGCTATGAGGTCCAGGTCTACATCAGGAGCCAACTCCACCTCCTTTAGGTTGATCTTTAAAAGCTCTACACGCCCCACAGCTACACACAGACACAAAACAATATTGATTAGATATTTGCCAGACACATCTGAGCCACATTTCAAGAGGAATCAGCCATATAAATACATATTAATTCTTCCTATCTTGTGTGCAGCCTCTTGGACAGCTGAGTTGTCACCTGTAGGCAGAGGGATGTAGATGCGCTTCTCCAGCCTTCGTCGCAACGCCTCATCAATGTCCCAGGGGAAGTTAGTGGCAGCGAGGACCATTACCATCTTTGAGGGGTCATCATTCTCCAGAGCTCCTCCCACACCTGTAAACCATATCAAACTATGACTGAAAAATGCATATAACCATGCCACCCACATGGCATGCAGTAGTGATACTGTCCACTAACCATCCATTTGAATCAAAAGCTCCGATTTGACCCTGCGACTGGCTTCATGCTCATCAGACGTTCCTCTCCTGCCACAGATAGAGTCAATCTCATCTATGAAAATGGTTGTTGGAGCATAAAACCTGGCCTATAACAGGACAACAACAAATCAAAGTATTGTTAGTATATGGTCACGCATACACAGAAACACACACAGCAACTTGCCACAACCATCTGTGCACAGACTCACCATTTCAAACAACAGACGAACAAGTTTTTCAGACTCGCCCCTGTATTTGGAGGTGAGAGTGGAGGACGACACGTTGAAGAAAGTCGTCCCACATTCTGTGGCCACGGCTTTGGCTAACATGGTCTTCCCAGTTCCTGGTGGGCCGACCATTAACACACCCTAAGAGAAAATGTTCAACCAGTTAACTCACAATCAAATGTAAACAAATAGATACAAACATGTTGAACATCACTTCGCAAAATGTCATATTCTTCCCCAATTCTACCAATATTCATTTTAACACCCCCAAGCATTCTAAATTATGAAGAAGCTTGGTACAAAGGCAAAAAATAAGGGGTAACCAAAATAATTTACACTGTCCAAAGGAAAAAAAATCTACTGGTACCTTTAAAGCTCAGCTCTGAAGGGAAAAGCTAACAGTGGAAGAGCTTTTAGCATGTAAACATGTGTCGTATCAGAAGATTTATGAGATAAAATGCCCTGCAGCAAAAAGGATATGAAGCAGATGTGTTCTGCAAGAATGATTATTACTGCCACTCTAAAGACTAATGTTTCTGCATCTGGTTTGTGTCTGTTGCCATGGAGATTACATTTACTAGATAAGTAGTGATTGGTGAGAAATTACATTTCAAAGAAACTGCCCCCCCCCATATACCGAAGAATCATTTTAGACAAATGTGTCATATTCCCTGAAGGAACACTAAATCTCAGCAGAAAAGGTGGGAGTGGACTTAAGAATCAGAAATTCAGAAGTGCCTATATGACTGAATATCAGAGCTGACAGCCTTTGTCCCCACATCTTTTATAAACAAACTCCTTAATCCTTATTTTATGTGCAATCCCAGTTATCTGAGATCTTAATTTCTGTGTGAAAAGATTATTATGCATGCATACTTTCAGACAAATGATAAGCACTTTCATGCAGTGAGAGAGGGGAAAAAGAAGGGATTGACCTTCACATGATGAGCCTGAGGGAAAAAGGCCTCACATGATGAAGTTCAACAGAGGCTGATAAGGAAAAAATTCTGGCCATTTAGCTGAGTTGTGTTGCTGTAATGGCACCGTACAAGTTAGGTAAAACATGCAGTACTTTGCAAAAGTCTTTACCACCCTTCATTTCTCATATTTTACCTCCAACGAGGCAGCATTTTTTCTGGTACTGTAAAGTGGTTTTTAATAACAGTTCTCACAGCTTTCTGAAGGTACATCGATGTTGGTTTATATTTCGGTAGTTGAACCACGTTGTGTTGTCCTATTCAAGCACAGAGAGCACCCTGAACTCAACACATAATATAATTCACAAAGAACCAAGTTTGTATCATGTCCTTTAGGCATTTTCTTACTTTGTTGGCAGTTTTGGAAAAAAACAACAGATGAATTGTTCTAATTTATTTAGCTGGAGCTACAAACTATGCAAAAAGTAACAGTTTTACAAATTGAAATATGTATTTTATTTTACCAACAAGGTGATTCAGAATGAGCTATTAGTCAAATACTTCGACTATCTTAATGTGGTATGTGGTATGATGGTATATGGAGAAAAAAACATCGCAGGCCTAAAGAAAAAAAAAATCCCTAGAGCAAATGAGCAGTGTTCAAAAGTGATTTCTTAGATTTCCTGAGGCTGAGGCCTTTTCGGAAATGGTTTCCAAGGAAGGGCAGTTGTTAAAGAGCCATTATTATTGAAGGTAACAGGGAGAAAAGGCTTAGGTGTGCCAAATGACATGAGGACTGGACTGAAAATCAGTCGCACCGAATATGACGGAAGTATGGACTTCAACATCATTGAAGCATCATCTTGAAGGAGAACGGAAGAAAGGGTGCTCATAAAAAGGGTGCTCCTACTAAATATTAACATTTAAGCTCATTTTAAAGATCTACAAACTCTGTTTCTTCATTTTATGCTGTATTTTAATTTATGTTCATGTGTGTTTCAATAACCTATTGCATCCATTTCCTGTTTTCCTAGTAGTAGATATAGAAGCAAGGGTGGATCAAAACTTTTGCCCAGTACTGTAGAGATAAGTTTGATCTTAAAATATACATCTTTATGACTTGGTGTAAGTTAGTCATTATTTATTGATGGGAGAGACTTGTGCTGAAACTTATGACACTGTTGAAGGGTATCACTTTCAATTTTGATAAAGAATACCTTCCAAGGTCGGCGAATCCCCTTAAAGAAGTCAGGCATCCACATGGGTAACACAACTGCTTCTCTCAGCAGCTTCTTGGCATCTTCCAGATCAGCAATGTCTTCCCTGCAGTTGACAGAGAGATATCAGTCAGCAGCATATAGAAAGTCTGCCCCAGAGGCAGAACATAGTGAGGCGTGCCTTCATATCATACCAGTGTACATTAGGGTTACGGGAGACTATATCTCTCTCCAGTGAGTCCACCAAGTCGCTGTCATATCCTGTGCCATCAAACTTCTTCTGTTCAACATCTCCCTGTGCATCTCCTTTCTTTCCCTGATTAATAAAAAAACAACACATACTCATTACATCACCAACTCATCAATCTACTGACTATCCCACCAGCCAGCTGACCTTCTCATCTTTGGCCTTTGTGCCCTTTGTGTCTTTATTTCCTGGGCGGTCTGCTTTAGGGTTGGCCTGTCCGCGGCCTCCCGGCCCCCGATGCTGCAGACCAGGAGAGTCCTTCCTTTGATGTTTCACTGCACTGTTGGGCCGCTTAACCGCAACAGGATTCCTATAAAGACCAACAGACACACACACACACACACACACACACCCAGACAAACACAGGAAAACAGATTAACAACTGAGCAACAGTTGCACACACCTGCAGGACATTTCCGGTAGGAAGACTGAGGCAATATAATTGAACTGCTAATGTTCCCACAATTTGAAACAGGCTTTGTTAGTTCACTTCAGAGGTACGGCTTGCTACATTGTGCCTGTAGAGATAAAACTGATTTTGCAAAATACATCTCTTAGGACTACATAGCACTTCCTTCTAAAGTTGTTCTACATAACTGATTTTAAAAAAAAAAGAAGATACAATTGTATATCACAACTTTCTCATGTGGGTGTACTAATTTATCATATTTAGTTGTTTAATGGTTTCCAATTAAGAAACTTTAATTATACATTTAAAGTGACAGTACAACATAATTTCTTATGTTGTAGATCTAACTCTGCAAAACCACACACCCACACACCTGTGTTCTGCAGGGATGGGTGGGGGCCAAACTGCTGGATCCTCGGGTCGCTCCTCAGGCTGAGGGACAAGGATGTCAACAGGCTTCTCAGACTTGAAGCTCTCAAGTGTTCCCATGATTTCTTTCACCTGCTCATACTCTTCAGTTAGTTCCTGCCTGACCTGATCACACAGGAGAAGGAGATCATTTAGTCTGCAATGAATCTCAGAAGCCAGCTGAAAATGGAGCCGTTAATGTGCATTGATATCACCAAAACCGGGTTTTACAGATGTAATCAATGAAATAGTACCAATAATCTTGACACTGAATGAAATGAAAAAATGTACTCTTTTTCTTTGGGTAATCGATTAAAATGTTAACAACTCTAAGATCTAAGATAATGATGATCTCTGTGAGTTCTTGTAGTAATCTTGAAGCATCTTGCATCTGCCTGCTACAGTAGTTTCTTTCCCTCTGAAACTGCCAAACATTTAAGATTTGTTTGAAAAATATGCAATCGTCGCCTTTAAATGACAGTTTAAAACTTTTTTTTAAAAAGGTATCCAGATGGATTTAAGGTTATTCGGTGCTTTCTTCAGTGCATTGTGGTGCATGCTAAAATGGTTGCTTCAAATCACAGTCTGAAGTAAATAGATGTTTTATTTTCTAATAGAATACACACCAAACTTGACAGACTTTCCTCACTGGATTTCTTTGTGATACAACATCCTGAAGGTATCTTAAAAAGGTCTTATGACTGTGAAATATCTGAATAATATTCCAAGCTGTTGAAGATAGGTTGTCAAGATCTATGGCGATTGTCTTACAGCCTCTGTAATCTTTTCATGCAGTAAAGCCATTTTTAACTGGTTTGGTCTTAAATTTCTTCTTACCCTTCTTGGCTGAATCTTCTTTGTTTTGTATTTTTCATGGGAAACACATTTAAATTAGTCAAAAATCTGCCTTTAAAAACAGTATTTTCTTTTTAGACTGTCCAGTTTTTTTTTCCTTTTTTAATATGTTGATAGATTAAATTCAACTTATATGCATACATATCTGATAGAAATTCAAAATGATTTGCTAGCATTTTTTAATTCAGTTACTTTTTGGGCAAAACTGCATTATCAAAGCATCTAATTGAAACCAGAGGAACATCTTTTTAAATACACAGATTGATAATAGTTGTCAAATATTTGTGCTGCTGGCCTGCAGTATGATAACTGGTGTAAGAAAATAATGTAGTCATTCAGGGTTACCTGGTGCCACTTGACTTTCAGTGCAGGGTCTCTGAGGGTCTGACAATGCTTGTGGATTTGCTGAATGACACCCTGGTAGTACACAATGGAGGAGTCATAGTTCCCAAGAAGGGCATATTCACGGCCCTTCTTAGCGTTGTCACAGATCTCCGCCAAATTCATGCTGAAGAACACCTACACAAAGAGAATATATTAGAATATGCATTTTCTGAAGAGGGCAACAATGACTTTAGTGATGCTGGCCATCTGGTTTCATTAACTCTTTTTGTAGTAAATTGAATCATATCTGGTACCACTATATGAAAGCCTGTTACGTTTCTATCAAATAACTTATAAAAGGAACCGCAGCACCTGCTACATGACACTTAAGCTAGCTCATTTTCAATGAAGAGCACGTTTCAGCTGACGGCTAAACCACCCCACAATTCAAACGAGCCTCCCTACGTGTTCACACTCAGTAATTTTAACCGAAGTTGGCTTTTTTTTTTTTTTTTTTTTGCTAGCCTGCAGCTAGGTCCCAGACAGATAACAAACCGAATGTAACAAAACAGTCTGTAAGTAAACATCGCAGTTTAATCCTCCCAGGATTCAATAAACAGGGATGTAGGCAAGGAAGTCAACCAAAAACGTTGAATATATTTTTAACAAGACACCTGAAGAGAATGTAATGATTATACTTGCATGAAAAGTGTCTGTTAGTAAGGTGTGCTTTCTAAATCAGCCGTCCAGTGCTAAGAAAAGTGTAACCATGGCCGCAGAGAGACGCCGTGTGAAGAATACAGACAGCTCGGTCACCGTGCTTCTTTGAGTGACCGTGGAAAGCTGGTAAATATTAAAACACAGCTTGTTGATGGGGCTCTTGAATTGAAAAAGCAGTTGCAGAAGTAAAATAGTGTCATCAATGACTTAAGTCTAAATATTATTCTAAGATGTTAATGAATTTGCTCATTTAATTTTTCATATATTGTCTAATTTGAAACCAACTTATAAACATTGCTAATTTACGTGGTTTTATAAACGCACCACCAGTCAACAGCTAAAGCTAAGCAACAACTGGCCACTAGTAGTCGCTAAAATAAGATAAAATTTTCCCGGTGGGGTTCTTTGAAAAAGAAAACAAACAAAAAATTATTTTTTTCTTTCTTTTAAAAAAAAATTCTTATACTATTTCTTTACTTTGCATGATCTTCAGAAACACATTACGTCAGGTTAGATTTCGTAGAATTGGGTGTTTACCTTTGCATGTTCAATATTAAATGGACAGATAAGTCACCATTTGGCAAAATACGAACCAATTCATGTATCATCATTTCACTATTCAGTGTTTATTTAAGTTCACATTAAATTGAAATCATAAGCGTGAGGCTGGAAAAGAAAATACACCACAAATTCCTGCTTTGATTACTACTAAATCCTAATTACCCTAGCTTGGACCTTATGAGCTGCTGAACTGACTGCTGTACTCATTGAAGCGAGCGTCATAAGTTTAGCATGAGATATCCCCACACCTTATATGACTTTAAATCCCATACAACACCAGAAACCCCCAAAATCAGGACAAAAGATGCAGATTAACAATTTTATTGAGTTGCAGCTTTATACTGTCACACATCTCCATACTGTTATAAAGTTATTGCATCACTGCACAGATGCAATGCAATTATCAATCAGCTGTAATGCTTTGTCTTCATACCCTAAATTGTTCATGCTTTTCAAGTGAACTTGTGGATTTGCGTTTATCTCCCCAAACAGAGCTACATTACTTGTATATGTGGTTTAGATTGAGCTCCCTCATCAATGGACTGTATGTGCCAACTAGCTGACAAAAAACAACAACATAACAAACAAACAAAAGACAACAACCTTGGAGCAGCACCATCCCTCATGCTGTAAATACACTTAGTTTTTTCACAAAATGTCATTTTTAAAACACACATGTAACAATGGTTGCAGCTTTATTCACAGTTTCAAGATAATTCTTTCCCCTGGTCCCTTTAAACGCACACATATCTGCTTTTACCTTAATTTGCTGTATTGTGTTGTATAGGTGCATAATTGTTCAAGATGGGCAATGATTGCATATCATTTATAATCATTTGTCCACTTAAGTGCAAATACTTGGCATACCACCACATTAAGTCGTGCACTTCAATGAAATGTTGGTTAACCAGTCTGCAAACTTCTACTGTATGTCCATACAGTTGCTAGCTGTACCTCAAACCAAGGCAGAGTAAACTGTAAAATCAAATGACAGTTCTGTCCTTTTGAATTTATTTTTCTTAACCAAACTTACTTGCAGTGTTTATACAACACAGCATTTCTCAAAACCATTTTTAATCTTGAAGGCTACAACAGCCTTCTCACACATTTAGAATCCACCCATAGATGCTGCAGGTAACCTCAGCACTGGCAATATGACCCTTCTTGTTCCCTCTGGTTCCACAGCTGCCTGAGGTTGCTCTCACTTGGCTGCTTTAGTTTCAGAGGCTTGTGGCTCTTCAGTCTATAAGCTAAAGTCAGAAAGATAGCATCTACATGTTCCTTCTCAGTGGGATCCTTAGCTGAAGTCTCAAACAACGGGAAATCGTAGCTGTCTGCAAGACACTGGGCAGTCGATGTAGGAACCTCTCGCCGCTCCTTTAGGTCGCACTTGTTTCCTACCATGATGCGGGGCACCAAGGGCCCCACGGAGTGCCGGGTGCACTCCTCAATCCACTCTGGGATGCTCTCGAAGGAGGAGAGACTGGTTACATCATACACAAAGATGACAGCATGAACGCTGCGGTAATAGTGCTCCACCATGCTCTTCCTGAATCGCTCCTGACCTGCTGTGTCCCAAATCTGCAACTGGAAGAAAAGCAAAACAATATTGAACATTGAATGATACACAAGGGAAAAGGCTTACTTGTTTTACACTGGCAACTGTTTTAGTTAAAGAAAGACTGAGAAAGCTATGTTCAGACAGGCGAGGCAACAAACAAAGGTGTACTATTTATATTTACTGCACCTATGAGTACTAAGAAATTTTGAATATGCTGAAAAAGTTTTTAATTCAGGCAACTCAACATAAAAGGTGAAACCAATGCATTCTATGCACTAAGTACAGATGCAAGATTTTACTTTCAGAGACCTGACATTACTGTATCTAAAATCCATTTTTTATTGATTTAAAAAAATATTCTAATTTTCTGAGGTTTTTAATTTGAGATTTTCTGAAGCTGCAAATCCTAATAAGCAAATTATAAACAAATAAAAAGTAGAAATATATTGATTTGCATACTATTTATCTATATATGTGCATTTCGTCTTTAAAGTTAAGTTACAGAAATGCAGCACTTATTCAGGATATTCTAATTTTTGGAGCAGTACCTGTACCTTATCTTCAAAGATGAAATGTACACAAATAGATAAATCGTACGCAAATCAATATATTTAATCTTTTATTTGTTTTTTGTTTTTTATATTATGTATAAGGATTTGCCTTTGGTAGGCTGGTATTGTGCATGTTTACTGGGACACCACTTGTCATTGAATACCTCTGATTTTTCTATGATATTTGTGGGAATTTTCCATTATTTTATTGTAAGAAGGCAGATCATGTGAAGCTAGCAGGTTACCTTTGATCATCTAAAAAAATAAAATAAAAAAGGCTAGCGGTTTACTGTAGCCTACTAAAAAAGCGTTGCCATAAAACGTTACTTAGCCAGGAAGCAAATTTAACATGCAAACAGCTGACTTGCAGGTGTCTGTGTCTGTATGTCCTCTCACCTTGATATTCTCTCCATCCAGCTTCACTGTCCTCTCCCTGAAATCCACACCGATAGTTGCCTCTGGGTTTTTCAGGAAAGTGCCACCGCAAAATCTGTAAGTCAAACACGTCTTCCCCACATTTGAATCTCCAATAACTATTATCTTAAATATCCTAGCCTGAGCTGCGTCATAGTCTTGATGGGAGGAGAGCTCTAAAGAATCGTTTCGACTGAAAACTGTGTCAAATTCGTCCCCAGGTTTGTTTTCTATTGCCATTGCTCATCTTCTCGCGGTCCGGTTTATGTGACAGGACTGAAATGTCGCGAGAATTTGAAAAACTACCACTAGATGCCGCCAGAGAGCTCAAGCGGCTGAATATGGCTGACCGGCCAAATCTGGTGACATCGGTCATTTGCTTTCAGATTAATATAGAATAGGGACAGGGGCCTTTATAAATAAAGACAACAAAAAGATAAAATAAACAATGAATAACAAAAAAATGCATCAAAATGATAATGGTTTCCTTAAGTAAAATTCTTATTTTATTTTTAGAATAAGTTTTATTATTCTAAAGTTTTAAATTGATATATATGTTTTCAGATATTTGTTTATTTTGGGGTTTTCTCTTCTTTTTATTTGGAAAAATATGTCTTGTCACACTTTTTTTTATCATTTTCACATAAACTGACAAATCAACCTTCTTGTTTTTATAAACAAAAATATTGTTAATGTGCAATATTTATTGCACTCTAATTTATATTTGTATAGACATTCTAATAAACAGTTAAAATCATTGTAATTTGACTTCATACATATTTTTTAGAGCCTATAAAGAGAAACACTTGAATATTTAACATTTAAGTTAAATAATCAATTTGAAATAAGCATTCCAATAAATATGCAATATAAATAAAAACTTGATTGTTTAAAGCACCATTTTAACACAAACAGGACAACTGAGTGGTACATCTAAGGCCAATTTTTTTGCTCCTAAATGGCCACACTCCCTCCAGAGAAGTCGATGTGGTGGTTCTTCCTATGAGAAAAGCACAAGAGCAAATTAAATTATTTTTGTTTTTAACACAGAGCTTGTTTCAGCACTGGCGGTATGACAAAAGAAGAAAAACCTCCAAAATGCACACAACTGCAGTTCTTCATCGGACAGGAGCGATTTTATTTTACACTGAAACAGCCTTTTATCTCATAAGTGAGTTCTTAATTCATCACACATTCACAAATAACAGCGTCAGGAGCACTACACTCATTTAACAGTTATGTTACACAACCAGTTAAATTAACATATTAAAAACAGACAACCTTTTCTGTTCCATTTAATCCTTGATCTTATTTATAGATATTGTACCCCCTATTTTTAAATAAGCAGATAGGAAACTTCTTTTAACTCTGATCTGATAAATGAGTGTAGAACTTGCTTGGTGAGGTCAGTGTCTTCCTAACATTGTTATGGCATACAGTCCAAATCATCAGGACCAAATAACTTTCAAAAACCAAAAAACTGCATTTAATTTATTAGAGCAGACATTAAATAAAAATATAGATAAGAAAACACATATACACTCAGTATTATTATAAATTTTCATCAAATTAATCTTTTCTCAGCACAAAAAGAAATTCAGTCATGGCAAACAGGCTTTTGCTGAAGCCTAAACCTGAGGGAGCATACTCTACACTACACATAGTAGTTTTCACAACACCAGCTGTCTGCTGCATCACATTAAAAAAATCACAAATTTTAAAGCCCTGTTTTTGACCGGTCGTGTTTAAGGTCATAAACATGAGGCACTTGAGCTTCCTGGCATCCCAAACACTGAAATCCAGATTTTTCATCAGTCCAGAGCAACTGTAAACACTAAATAAATCCAATAAATCTCTCACAAATCTGTTCATATGTAACACAACGTAGATCGTTGAAGCATTAAAGGGGCCTTCCACTGATTTTATGTGTTAGTTTGCTGGTGATGTGGCACAACAGCTACTTGGCATGAACATTTTTTTATATATACATTTTGTGTCTTCCAGCTCAGGTAGATTTGTGAAAACTAAAAGCAATATCAATGTATTTCTATCCGACAGACTGCTTTATGTAGAACAAAATGGACATGTCTGAGTTTTTGAAGCACAAAGCATTATGGGAATATGTGTTTATGTGTTTGCATACCATATCTACTATAACATCCCAATCTGTCCTATCCACACTTTCAACACTTGCTGTCACATGTATTCTGTCAATAATAATTCAGACAGAAATATGTAAGAAAAAAAGCTAGGAAACAACTCAATTACTAATGAAGGAAAATTCTAGTTGGGAAAATGATGGAAATAAATAAGCCTGGCAGCCAAATAGTACAGTTATGGTAAATTACAGACTCTATTCTATAGTTTAAAAAAAAGATGTAATGGTCGGCGTTGGCACATACATGTATTCATATTTATACTTCTTAAAGTGAAGCTACTGTCATTAAGTAGGCTACCTGTTGCCAAAGTAAATCATACCCTCATAGCTCCACTGATGTTTTCCTTTCCATTCATGCATGCACCTTATTTTGATTAATCATCCTCGGAGTTATGGGAGTCTAACCTGAACAGTTAGATGAAGGTTTAGCACAAACATCGGGGTTTATAAAAGCTGCCTTCTGCATCAAACCCCACAGATTGTACTTGTCAAAGCAGGGAAAGCAAGCGTGGAAGTAAAGACATTAGCAATCGCATTACTTTAAATATCTGCTTAATCAATATTTCTCTGCTATGTAACAGTTTCCTCTGCGGGTCTTAGATATCCAACTTATTTTTTAAAAATAGAAAAAAAGAAGTCATTTTTAGTGAATCTCTTCTTGTAAAAAGGATGAACTAGACAAATGTATGTCCTCTAATTTTCAATTTTGACCATTTAAAATCATTTTGTCTCTTAAATTTGGCCATCACTACAGTGACCTATAGTAAATACTGCATCTTTGAGTCTTTCTTTTGCCTGAATTAAAGGGAAACCTGCAGCCGTTTGTATTGAACAACTGTGTAAACATGGGCCCTTGATGAATCAAGGACTTGGCATCTGTCTTTATTTTATAAAATATATATTTAAAAAAATGAAACCAACTCAGCTTTGTTTCTTCTGTTCTGTTATCAGTCTTACTTTTGACTTGTACAGTACAACGATCAGCTACAACTTTCTAACCACGTCTGACTGTGATCTCATAGAAAGATGAAAAAGCTCCAACAGAAAACTCTACCTTGTGATGTGTAGCATTCAAACCTTTATGTGCAATCCTTTGGGTTCAGGACGCTGTAGGATGGGGCTTCATTAAATCAAACATAGCACCTGGAATGAATGCTTGGTCAACACTTTGCTTTCTCTGTCAACAAGCTCTTCTCATTCTTTTACTTTGTGAGCAAAGATGCACTTGTATATCTTTAAGTTTTAGGAGGCATGGCATCTTATCCTGTGCAACCTGTATGAAAAGTAGTCTGTAACCGAAAGCCTTTTTATATTAAACTGATGATGATTTAAAATGGTCTCATTTTGTTTATAAGTATCTCAACTCTCCTTTTCTAATTTCTCATATTCACCTATAGCCACACAGCAAATCAGAGGGTAGAAGACAAATAGAGTTGCCGGAGAGCTAAACATGGGAACTACCTGGGAAAAGTGGATTTTTTTTTAGCTGCTTAGAGACAGATTTATAATTTCATTCTGCTGGAGAAGGCTGAAGACATTGTGAACAGATCATCAGTGTCATTCCTTGGATCTGACTGTGGTTTTAAATGTTGCAGCTGCCTGGAGCAGATGAGAATAAAACAAAGACTTCTACCGACAACCAGCTTGTGCTTTCAAGTCAAATAATGGCTTTAATACTGTAATAATACTGTAACCTTCTCTGGGAGAAAAAAAACCACACCCTGTAATGTCCCATTAAACCTTGAAATAAGTTAAACACACGCTCCGCTACCAGTTCTCATCTGAGAAAGAGCTGGAGCTGCCGGAATCAGAGTCCGCGTCCGTCAACCCATCCAAGTCCCAGTCGGCGCTGGAGCCACTGTCGTCATCCTCCTCTGTGGAGAAGCTGTGAGCGGACCCCAGGCAGGCCGGGTAGACGCGCGTGGAGACGCAGACGGGCCCCAGGGTGGACACGTACACCGCCATGACGTTCTTCCAGGCGTCCCTCTCCGGGTCGTACTCGTGGATGACGACTTTGTTCTTGTTGTGCTGCAGTAGAGTCTGTGTGAGGAGGAGCAGCTTGCTGTTGTGTTGGATCACCTGGTAATTCAGAGCGCGGCTATCGATGGGAATGTCCCCCAGCCGCTTCCACTCCCCTCTGGTGGGGCTGTAGGCTTTCACCACGGGGATGTCGCACACGCAGATGATCTGGTCCTGGAAAACGCAGGCTTTGTGAAGCTTGTCTCGTCTGAGCGACCCACAGTGGCGCCAGCGGTTCCTCTTCGGGTCGTAACAAAGCATCCTCCTCTTGTTCACCACATACAAGTGGTTATTCAGCGCCACAACTTGCATTTTACCCAAAGAGTGAGGCAGAGGAGCCACAAACGTCCACTGATTCCTCTGGATGTTGTAACATTCAACCTCTTTCAATCTGGCGTCAGTAACGGGGTTTCTTCCTCCCAGGAGGTACACATGCCCATTGAGGTAGCCCATCCCCGAGTGTATCCGGCCCAGTGGTCGTTCCGCCAACTCCTGCCAGCTGTTGAGAACAGGATTGTACAGCCAAAAGTGTTTGGAGAGGTGGGAGGCAAGGTAGAGGTTATTTTCAGGCGTGGCGCAGGCAATCAGAGACTCCATGGTGGAGCGTTTGTAATCCTGATTGCTGAGATGTTCTAAAGGAGGAGCCATGAAGTACAGGTCCTCAGAGTAAGGGTCACAGCACATGATGTTGTCGTTGGGTAGCCCAAAGAAGAGAATCATCTCCTTTGCGCTCACACCTATTCTGTGTTTCGGTACATCCAAAGCAGCGGACATCCCACAGCCGTCGTCTGCAGACCTGTTGAAAAACGACGACAGGTACTTCTCGGTTAGAGGCCTGGCCATCAGACTCTCCAGGTAACACTTGTCCTTCTCACTGAACAGGTTCCAGCGCACACACTTCAGGGCCTGCAAAGCATCCTCTTTGTTTAAGGGTGCATTTGCCTCTATCCACTGTAAAGCAGCTGAGCACACTTTCTTCTCACAGTCCACGTCTAAGGTATCCAGAGACAGCAGCTCCTTTAGCTGCACCAAGTCCAGCTCGCAAAGGTCTCCTCCATTACACACTTGGTTGAAGTTCCTGGCGATGAAAGCCTGTGCATTCTCCTTCA
Source organism: Craterocephalus amniculus (assembly GCA_036024015.1). Classification (NCBI taxonomy): domain Eukaryota; kingdom Metazoa; phylum Chordata; class Actinopteri; order Atheriniformes; family Atherinidae; genus Craterocephalus; species Craterocephalus amniculus. The sequence goes on from JAVQJG010274076.1 coordinate 22,888, forward strand.
GTTCAGGATTATCATAGGTATCTGCAAACTTTAGTATGCCAACACAGTTGGAGAGATCCAGCCTCCTCGTCATGAAGCTGGAGCAGGCTTTCCTGATATACTCCAGCTGGAGCATGTTGGCTGCTGCGTACAGCCTCTGCACGTTGCTCTCGGTGATGGTCACCCTGCCTGTGTAGCAGTAATCTATGATGACAGACATGGACTCAGAGTCCACCCCGCGGATGACTACCCTGTCCAGCATGGTCTCATTCAGTCCCCCGGTGAACATGCTTTTGAAGTAAGGGCTGGCGGCGGAGAGGACGTTGCGACTGCACAGGAAAACTTCGCCAGTGTCACCTTTGGTCAGGTCACCGCTTTGTTCCAGGGACTCCTCTTCACACTCCACACCGATGGTAACGTCACCGAGCAGCCTGCAATCGTAAAGTAATTTCAGCTCATTCATCAAACCTCGAGCGTGATTCACATCCTCCAGCACCTCGGGACCATTAAAGCAACTCAGCGCCGAAGCCATGGCTGCAACTTCAAAGAGCAAGATGCTGTTTTATGTCGGCGGAAGGGCTCTGAATTCAAGCTGTCAGGCGGTCAACATCGTCAAAACCACGCAAAAGCCTTTGAGGTGACACATCTCCTTGTTGATGGGAATCAGCAATGTGCTGTAGATAAACACATTACCAGTGACAACAACTCAGTGGTGGGCTCTGTTTCTAAAATGAAACACTTCTCTGTCTCCAAACCACCATGATGTCGCCGTTAAATCACAGAAAATCTTTGCATTTGATCTAAAGGTCTTTCAAAACACTGACAGTTTTCATGGATTTTTCTCGTCCCTTCGCTTTTCTGTTTAGGGTAGTAGAGCTCTGACAAAATAAGTCACAGCTTCGACAGATACTTGGAAGGGAATGCCAAAATAAAAGCACATTCCATGCATATCTCTTACAAAAAATAAATTAATAAACTATTGTTGTTATTGTCAAAGAGGAATAAGTGCATTTAAATTATTTTGTAAAAACATGTACACGACCTTTTAATAAAAAAAGTATTCAATTTCACATTAGAACTGGTAAAATCATCTTATTTTGAAGGCAATCTTCCACAGCTTCCGATTGACCCAGCGTGCGGCCTAACAACCTTGCTAGGAGACGTTTCGCTTATTCTGATTGGCTTGTGGAACTAGGTCAACGGGGCCTAGTTCATCGCACAGCCGTGGATATCGAGACCAAAACCCCAGTTTTCTTCCTATCATGAAAATAAAAAGGAAATGTATCTGCTCTTTTATTTTTTATTTTCTATTTATTTTCTGTAATATTTGAAGTAGCTAAAAAAATATAAAGCATGTACATGAAATGTACAATAATTATTATAAATACATTATTCAGATGCATTATTATAATATAAAATTCAGTTTTTGATGGACGCTTCTACAGTTTATTTATATAAACTTCACAGCAATATATGTATTGCTATGATAATATCAACATTTTAAGAGGTGAAGTCATTACTATGGAATGTAAAATAATGTTGTCATCCTTACAAAGAGATATAAAAAAAATACAATGAACTAAAATGACCCAAGGTATAATGATTATGATGAAAAAGAAAACAAACCACAAATGGTCTAAGAAAAAGAATGACAAAATCAGAACAATTTGACTTTTCAAAGACTCAAAATGACCCAAATCATTAATAGATTATAAAATGTGGCATTAAAATAAGAAATCAAATGGCAAACCAGAAAGAGATTCTTTCCTTTATCCTTGGTAGAGCAAACCAAAACCTATTTACCCATCACTGTCTAGGGACCTATCGCTATATTATATTATAACTGCTAATATCTTCGTTACCTTTTATTTCAAAGTTACTGATAAACACATCCATTGTTTAGACCATGCATTTAAGTGAATCTCCGGTTGAGGTCATTGATTCTGCGCAGCGCATCCTGGTTGCGAATTGTCTTATGAACTGTAATGATAAAGGGGAAAGCAGAAGGAAGCTCCACCCTTTTGCTCAGCTTCTGGTGACCCCAGTGGAGGCAACGCAGTTTCTCCGCCAGATCACGTCTGCCTGCACGTTCCAGTCCATCTTGCAGCAGCTTGGTCTTATTGGGTTTGTCCCAAGACCTCTCATACCTTTTGAAATTGGGAAGTTTATTAGTGTCAGTGAATTTCAAGTCAAAGCCTAAAGAACCATTATTTAAAAATACAAATAACATACAAAACACATGATCAGTTCACGCTACCTTTAAGGATAAATTTGGAACAAAAACAGTTCTGATATAAAAAATCTTGTGTTATTATCATAGCATTCAATTTCAAACATGGCATACCAGCTTTCTAACATGGTCCTGGCCTGCACACTTTTCTCAGTAGAGCTGGTGTGGAACCGCCCTATCTCAGTTCTGTTGAAGCCAAGCTCATATGCCAAAACTGTCCACTCAAAGCCGACCTGCCTGGAAATCTCCTGCAGCGTCTTCAGGTTGATCACAGCATCCTGGCATAAAGCAAAACATCACACAAAATTATCTGAAACGCAAAACACTGAACAGGAAAATGGCTTGCACATACCTCTTGAGCTTTGTTTGGCATTATCAGAAGTCCCAGAGCTCAGCAGCGAAGTCACACCCTAAAGTAGCCGTCTTCAAATCAAAAATAAAAACAGATCAAGTATGCATTTATAGTCTAGATTCCAAGTAATTGTTAAGGATTTTAGTTGCCCACCCTGTGATTTGAGTATGAAAATGTACAAGGTTGAGGGGTTACTGGGGAGATTTACTGTCAACACATGAGCTTGTTAAACATTACTTTGTTTTCTCCCTCTGAGCTCCAAGTGCAGGTAATGACTGGTTAACTCTCTGCTTCACCACCAAGTACACAAAAGGAGCAAACTTGTGATTTCGTAGCAGGTTTCATGCCACAGCTTTCATGTTAATCTTACAAATGTAGTGCTTTTTTTTCCAAGGCTGATTAATTAATTGTAGTATTGCTTCCATCTTAAGTCATCTTTACTATAACTGTATTGTTTGCCCTCATCAGTTACTACATAAGTTTTATTTTAATCACATAACCAATGCCACGTTTAAAATCATAACTCATTGTTTACATTGTCCCTTTATTTGGTGGCATTTTCAAAAAACATCTGAAAATACTATATCTAACAAAACATCATTTACGAAAGTGTGATACTAGTTCCATTTTCAGAAGTCAACAGAAATCCAATTTGATGTTTCTGAAATGTGACTGTTTTCTAAAATGCCTTTGTATCTCTGTAAAGAACCAGTCATTACTCCTAAAAATTCAGATTTGACAAAAACCTCATTAGCTGGGATGAACCTAAATGTTTGACCAACTGTTATTTTTTTCCTGTTTTCTAAAGACATAAAGAGTTAGGGGGCATTTAGTGAAAAATAAATCTTCCTATTCCCTTTTTTGAAAATAAGTCTAAACTCAAATAATCTTGAGATACCTTTATGTCTGATATTAACTCAATTGATGTGTCTTGGATTTATACATTATTTATTCTATTTATAGGAAGAAATAAAATCTGTCCATAATCTATAACTAACTTGCTTTCGTTATTGTGCTTTCTAAAATGTGTCTAAAATCAAGGAAAGACTGGAACAATGCAAAGTTACCTTGAAAAGTTTTATTGACTTCAAAAAATTAACCTCCTCTTTAACTTCTTGTTATCCATAAAAACCATCGGGGGCGTCATGTGCAATATCACTGCAGCGATTATGCTTATCAAAGACAAAAATGTAAACAGCAACTTAAAAGAAACTAGCCATCAGATAAAATTTATACTCCGAGATAAATGAGTGTCATATTTCAGGATCAAAGGAGATCACTTGTTTAAGCATGTTAATCATAATTCTGATTCAAAGTGCTGCAAGGTCCAGCCAATAAATATAACTAACACTAATTATATCACCTTATAACAGGCACGGGATGTAACATGTAAATTCAGTTTCATCTTCATATCTAACATAAAAAAATGGAACAAAACTTGCATAATTAATCATGTGAAATCATTAAAAGCATTTACAAAAGCATGGGTCCATTTTTTCTAATCTGTCAGAGTGAGAGAGCTTTTCTTTGTTTATTTAATCCATGATGAAAAAAACCCCTCAAAAATAAAAATCCAAGAGAATTCATTTCACATTGAGCGACTGATTATTGGAGTATTGCATGTTGTTGTCATGGAGTGTTTCTCTGTGTTTTAGTAAAGATCCAGCCTGCTGGACTCATAATGTTCTCAATCTCCATGTCTTCCTTCATTGAAAAGTAGTGCTTTTTATTCACATTAGCTGTGGCTCGGTTTGGAACTTCCTGGAAGCTTCATTTGGGTTCCATGTAGGGTCAACTCTACGGTCCTCTCACACTTCATTTGGGTTCAGTAGCAGCCATCTTTCCAGCTGCCGTCCCTCAGAGCGCTCAGAGTAGCCAGGCTCTTTGGAGGGGTGAGTAAACTGCAGACAGAACAACAAAAAACTCATTAGAATTAAAATTAAAATGAAAGAAACGATCCAAAACCAAGTCAAATATAGAAGCACTTCCACTTTAAGTGGACCTATAGCACCTCTCACAGGCCAGGAAAAGGGTTGCATATGTTAAGCCTGTGTTGTGGCAAAATTTCATACCAGCCATAAATATGTATATATACTGCATATGTACAGTATACTTCATAGGTGGCACGTGAGTTTTCTCATACTCCAATGCAGACTTCATATCAAAAACACAAACTTTCTTGAGAAGGTCACACCTGGAAGTACACCATTAATTGTTGGTTTTAAGAGATGCCTGCTCCATCAACTGCACTGACAATATTCAGCCAATCAGCTGATCATTTTTATTAATTGTCCTTTAGGGTTTAGGGCATCATAAAACAATGGAATATGTCCATCTCCAAGTTTCAGAACATGAGCAGTTTTCAACATTTTCAAGAGAATGTGCAAGCGGTTCACAATGATAGATTTTCTGGGAGCTCATAGCAGGAAATATAAGGAGTTCAGCAGGTGAGGAGGAGCTTTCCTCCATAGCAAACGATGAGCAAGGCCTAGTGACATTTTTTTGGTTACTGTTTTGGATTTTATATTGATGAGTAACAGGAAAGAAGAAAAAAATGTTGTGAATCAGCAAATCATTTATACTCCTTTGTACTCCAACCTGACATTAAGTCCCATCCTACTGTGCACTTGCACATGTCCCCATAGTCTACAAAAAAAACCTGAACTTCATAATGACCTCCAATTGCCACTTACAGAGTCCTACATCTGTGGGAGAGGACATAACTTTGCGGTGCTGGGTGTAGCAGGAATCTATTCAAAATGGTAAAAAGCAAAAACATAAGCAACTAAATGTTGTGTAAAGGAGGCTCATAATTAGTACATTACAAAGTTTATAGTTTTAAACATAGTTCTATCTCAATTAGTTTTATATATATTCCGACTCAAAAATCTGCAATTTTATTGAAACAAACATCACATAAATGGTTCTTAGCATTTGTTTTTTTTTAAATATTTCAGCTCCAATAAAGAAAAATATTTTTTAGGACTGCAATAGGTGGGAAAATGGTATTTGACATTGTCACATGTCAAATATGATATACTCTCACTGGCCACTTTAATAGGTCCACCTGTTGAATTAAGAGAGTTCAAGGTAAAATGAGGTAAATTGGCTGCTGAAAGTACTGTATATGGAATGGAAAAAAAATGTTGCCTGACAAAAGCACATGATTGCCACAAATGTAAACCATTATTTTGTTTCCTTTGCATACAAGAATAACATAAAAAATCTTTATCACATTATTTGACATTTATAATTGAGTAAAACAGAATCCAATGCACTTTTATATTTATGCTTACTTAATACTTATTATTCTTATGGTTCTTTACAAGAAAATGTGCAAAAAATGAGTTGGAATGAGTGTATTTCCCCTCACCTGCGTGTAGGCAGCGTGATTTTACTTGCGCGTGGAACTCCGGTGGCTCCTACGAAGGAGGCTGGGCGAGGCAGGGAACTGCGGGGGGCAGCAGACTGGTTGGGGTTTGCTTTCAGGGCCTGTGGCAGCAAACTGATGCTGGCTTTAAGGGGCTGAGGCAGTGCGGCGCTGCTGGAGATGGAGTTTAAACTGGCAGAGGTGGACAGGGAAGTGGAGGTGGGACCCTGCTGCACCGTGGGGCTGACGTAAGCCGTGGCTTTTAGCGGATGTCGCGGAGTGGTGGGGAAGTTTCCCACACTCTGGACCCGCTGGCTGAGCTGGCCCGGGGAAGGAACTGAAGCAAAGCAAGAAAGCAGTTAGATGATATGATGAATTTTATTACATCTAAAACAGCCAAGCTCTCAGAGAATAGATATAAATTGACCTGTGTGTAAAAATAAGCATTATTTTAACACGTGTGTCTTACTGGAGGACTGAAGTCGTGCAAGCCCATTGGAGGAATCAAAGCTCTGGCTGCTCCGGAGGGAGGGCATCGTTGGCAAGGAGGAAGGGCCATGGGTGGGTGGGTTGGCAGGGGAAGCCAGGCATGGAATATTGGGAACACTAGGCATGCTGGGAGCTCGGATCAGGTTGGGCATGCTTCTTCGTAGCTTGTCTATCCAACAATATCAACAAGTCTGATCAGGTTTTGACTGTAAGTAGAAGTTTTTCTAATACAGTTCCAACATTATTGGAACAGCCTGACTCTGATGAGAGAGGAGAAGCTGCTCCCTCCCTGCTTTGTAACTCTTCTGTAGCCCAAAAAAGGTATAGATCTTCTCCTTTAATGCATTTGTGAGAATCCTTACTCAATATGTCTTATTCCATGAGGAAATCATGCACAATAGGCGAACATAAAAAGGGAAAAAGCTGATTTTCTCTTCAGTTATACAGCAGCCAGGGGATATTTTGTAGGATATTTAGGGAATTTGCAACTTTAAGAGCATGAGGAATTCATTCCACCCACCTGTGCTGCCTTTGTACACCGTGTGTGCTTCTGTGATCAGGCTGGAGGTTCCAGACAACTGGGAGAAACCACTGAGTGAAAACTGAGGGGTGGCTGAGCTGCGTCTGCAGTCTCTGATACTGGAGAATGTGTGAGAGTGGGGCAGGCTGCCCCGCTGCATAGAACTTGTGCGGAAAAGCCGAGGCTGAGGGGGAGGGAGCTGATCATACCCCTCGTCTTCGTCGTCCTCCTCCTCCAGATCCATCTCGCTGCGCCTGAGGGAGTGCAAGGAGAAGCTGGAGCAGCGGCGGCTGGCCGTGGCTGAGGTAGAGGCGTAGTCCTGTCGGAGACCTACAGGGTGACGAATCAACGCTTTCATCTGAGAAAAACATGAAACTGATCCTCATTTATTATGAGATACATTTCCTCCAGGAAGGCGCCTCTCATCCATTATTCAGTTACCGAGTCAGTATACCAGTCAGATACAGGAAGTTTTTCTGAAATGTCCTGCATAATTTAATAGCTGTCAACTCAAGTTCAACTGTTTAAAGGTCAAACTGTTATCTTACATTTAGCCATTTATCAGCAGTATAGACGAGTAATCCCCTTCAATCTCAGTGCAAAGCTAGAGTCTGTGATTTTTGCAAACCTGCATTGCCAAGATTACTTCTTCAATTAAATATATCCCTAAACAAATATGATTTGTTTGAACAAATTTGCAGTGTGGATTCAATAACTTTGAATTTCCCATATTTCAGTACATCTCTCAATTCCAAGGTTATATATCAGAGTATAATTATAACCAGGACTTGAACCTAGGTAAATAATACAACCTCAGATGAAGAAGAACGTGGCACATAGCACTCTGTTTAATTTAATTGACAAAAGCTGAGCCAAAAAGCAAAACCAGTGCATGAAAACTAAGGATACATTTCTGCTTCCATAAAAGGTAGCAACCAGGTGCCGCTAATCAGATGCATTTGATAATTAATCCTCAATAAGTCTGAAAACCTAAATAAAAACAGAAGGAGGAAAGACATCAGACAACCTTGTGGTTTGGGCATATGGGTTAAGGGAAGAGAGAAAATATGGCGTCATCGGTTCAGAAAAGAAGTGTTGGGATTGTAAACACAGAGAGGAAACAGTGGCATCATTCAGCTAATGTATAGCTCTGTATTTTCTGTTGTTTTGCTCCCAGTTTAACACTTGCTCGAAAGAAAAATGAAATGAAATTGTAAGAATTATTCAAATTGGGGCCAAGTTGATAATTTGTGTTTTCAAGCTCCTATAATAACAACTACATGTAGACGAAATGTCCAAACAATGAAAACTCAAGCAGCTACATCCAAACTTATCTACAAGGGGACATGATTTTAGAGTCAAATATTAGGCCAAACAAAGTCCAGACCCCAACCTGATGGCAATTTAGTCGCAGGACTTCAAGAGGCCTGTCCTTAACATAATAATGCCCACAAATACTCAATGCACTAAAGAAACGTTGTAAAGGAAAGAGGAAGCAGATGATTTACTATAATGCCTGGCCATGTTTTGCATAGAAACGTGCTTTAATAGAGGACTCACTCTCCTCTTGGAGTCGCGCCATGACTTCCACATCTGTCATGTCCTGTAGCTTGTAGCTCATAGTGATGGAGTCATCCTCCAGCTCCGACACTCCCACCTCGCTGTCCAGGGAAGACTGAGGGGTGATGGCAGCGTGACGGCGTGCCACGTCTAAAACGAGAAGAGACGGACCCAGGACTAAGACGGTGAGGCCGCAAAGATGCCTTAATTGTGAGAGAAGACATGTTGGTGGTGGCTTACTGTGGAGGGTGGAGTTAGACAGGAAGGTGGGTGCTCTGTCACTGTGGCTGCAGCTGGCCCGCAGTGGGAGAGCTGGCTGGATAAAAGACTGGCCAGATGATGACAAAGTGGCTTCAGAGGAGAGAAACACAACAAAGAAGAAGGAGACTATCAAACCCTGACTGAGTCTGGTGGTAATAGATACAATATGGAGGAACAGGCTGATGCAGCTTTTCTGGCAGAGCTCAAGACTGCTTTTCTCATCTCTCTTTCGGGTATGGCCTGATAAGCTCTCCCCTGTCATTTGCTGTAATCTGATTGCAAACCGCAAGCAGTGGGTCACTGAAAATCTGGGTTATGTTATACAGCGAAGTCTAAAAGTATTCTGGAAGCAACAGATTGTTTTGGCTCTGAAGTCTGATGAATTTTGCACAAGAAATAGCCGATTTAGGTTATTTTAAATTTGACCTATTTAACGATTCCTAATGTTGCCATTGCCAAAATGGAAGCTATTCATCCTATATTTATTAAATTATTTAGATATTTCTATATATTGTTGGGTTTTGAAACAATGACAGCAATGTAGTGTAAATTATTCTCTAAAAAAAAGGTTTTAGTTCGGTTCACGCAACAGATCAGAGAAATGACAAAGTGTGAAAGGGGAAATAAAGGTTAACATGACAAATCCTCTCTTTGCTGAGAGAGAATATGTACCAGCTTTTTAATGTGGTGAAGTTATTAAACTGTTATGGTACTATAAAATAATGTCTATTTGATAAGATGAAGCCAAATCTGGTGGCTATCATTCAGTCATGAATATTTTTAACTAAAACCAATATTGTCAAAGATTTCTTTTTTAAAATTCAGAATTGGATGATTTATGTCTAGAATAAAAAAAATGAGCCTCAGAGACCCATCAGAGTGACTCTCTTGTTGTAAATGTGAATCACATGCAAGCATTTTTGTTACCTGGGGAGTCAGTTAGTGCAGCAGATTTAGTGTAAGGCAGGACAGGACAGCTGAGGGTAGAGAGCCTCTCTATGCAGCTGTACGGACGGACGGAGGAGACGCCTCGCCACCGCCTGGCTGGGGATAAGATTGCAGTGAAGGACATGTGAGTGTGATTGCTTCACCATGTAAAACCATATGCAGCATGATTTATATATTCTAACACAGTCTAATCTATGTTAATCTGCCTCTTGTAGATCAGTATTGATGTTGTAACTGATTGGGTTAGAGGAGGCAGATACAGTAAGACAGGGTTTAGCTCACCACTGCGGCTTATTGGGCTAAAGCCCAGATTTGTTTTTTGGATGGATCTTAAGTTAAGCTGGGATTGCACATGTAGGTTACATCCAATTTCCAAAAACTAGAATTAGATCTACTACGGACTACTTTCAGGTTACGGAGGTTGCTATAAATTTCCCACTGTAATGATTTCAGTGTATAAAACTGTCACAACATGTGCTTTATTAAGTATGTTAATAGTAGCTAATGGGTTCCATAAAGGTTGCAATATGATTATGTTTGCAAGCCAAATACTGACTTGAAAAGCCTGAAAATACAAAATCTTTCTTCTAATTCAAATACTAGTAAATCCATATGTACTAGTTACACAAATTAATTACACTTTATAAACTCCTGTGCTTTAGTAGAAAGTAACACAACTATTTTTCACTGTTTAATTCTCATTAGTAGTGTGTAAATTTGCCTCAGCTGTGTAATATGAGCTCAGCGTATAAACAGTTTACCTCCAATAATTGGTAGTCAGAGAGGTGCCCACTTGACAAAATGGAGCATTTGGCATTCCTGACACAATTAGGCTCTGCCACTACTGTATAAAACTAGCATTCACTGCAGGTTACACAAGAAACTGCTTCTGGATCAGACACAAGGATGCATTCAGGACTCAGAGGAGAAGAGCCAGCTTCACTGAATACAACTACAGAGAAAAAAAGAGGAAGACACTGAACCATCCGCGCATCAAAAACATCTACACTGACTACTACTACGTGTTGAACCCATGTCCTTGACATAATATTTGATCACAGCAAACGCTTTTCCATTTTAAAATCAAAGCCCACTAATGCATGCATACACTTATGCAAACACGCAAACCAATGCGATGTCATAGCATAGGTGCGTCTTATGAAGGCTATTGGAACAGTGAGTGCCAGACAAATCAGCTTAAGAAACCCATTTAATATAAACATGGTTTCTATGGTAACCATATTCCAATTGCGTGAGCCTGGAGACTGAAAGCTAAAAGCAGGTCCAGCTTCAAATGTTATATTTTGATACATAAGTATACCAGCCAATGTACATGTATTATATATAAATATAATAAATCTCACATTATCAATCAATAATCTGAACAATCCCTCATCCGAGATAAAGAGAAAATTCTAAAACTGGCTATCATACCTGCTATGATTAAAGATTAATGCAGTATTTTACAGGAGGCAAACCACAGATGATTCATCTTAAACTGTTGAGTTGCCTCAGTGGCTTGACAGATTTGTTGGCTGCGGGAATATAACCTAAATAATCTTATCTATCTAATAATCTTTTATAATCATCAATAAGCTTGCATTTCTAGACATATATGTAAATGTGAGTCTTTAGCTGAATTTTAGAATTCCAAAGGGTTTTATAAATGGGCACAGATGCCGATAAACACTATTAACACAAGCAGATAGCGTTAAACCCAATCATAGCATAGAGGCATGCGCCTCTCTGAAGTGTTTTCAAATTAGAAAATATCCTGTGTACTCTTGTAGCTCCATGTAAGAAACTAAATGAATGCTTCTCCCAAAAAGTCATATTTGAACAAAAAAATAGCTTTTCTTTTGACCATTCTTTTTTTCCCGTAGTTTCTTTGACGGTTAAATTTAAAATCTGTCTATATTCATCCTACATGGTGCTAAATAATGACAATCATTTCACAAAATCATTACAATCCCATGTACACTATTTTCATTTAAGGACATTGTGCAGCGACTAAAGGGTGCACAATGAAAACCTTGCAATATATTTATAAAGAGAAGCAAATCCCTCATAGTCTGCTGAATGATTTCTGGACAATCTGATAAAACAAAGAATAATGAGACTGCAGGAAAGTTGGGTGAGGTAAACACAGTTCTAGATTGAAACTATCAAAAAACTGGGCTGCACGTTGTTTGTGCACTACAGCAGAAATGTTGCTGCACGTGCTGAACTTTGATGTCCCGGCTTATGATCACATGTCAGCAGGCAAAGAGCCATATGCCTGAATAAGGCAGATAATCTGGGAGGAAAGTGCGCTGTACCTTGGTCCAGTCTGTGACAGAAGGTCATCTTAGCCAGCTCCACCTCAGGCCCAGGGCGGTCCAGGACCTGCCTGCACCACTGGAGGGGGCTGAGGCCGCTCTCAACATGCAGTTTGACTTTGGGACTTACATACAGCCTTGCAAACAAAACATAATCACCAGTCAGGAAATTTTAGCCATCACAGCTCAGTCACTGAAATAAGCAAAAAACTGCTATGTTTATCTGCAGACCATACACACTGCTATGAGGATCTCAGCAGAAAAATAAAACAGTGTTTCTCAACAATTTCAGTGGGGTGAAAGCAATGATCGGAGCAACATCGGAGCGTAAATGACAATGACAGAATTTAGGATGTTATCATGACAGCAAGACATAGGAAGATCTGTTATGACTTATCATGGTGGATAACAGAAATGAGTGTCCAATTCACTAATAAGAAAATCTGAAAACATCTAAAACAAAATCTGAAAAAAAAATCTGAAAACATCCAAATATTGGATACAGTATGTGCCAACAGTGGCAGTCTTCTTTTACTAAAAAAAATCCAGGGTTAAAATAAAGTAAAAATTTGAGAATTTTAAATTATCTAATGAAAAAAAAAGCATTTTGTGGCTGTAGGTGTGAATGTCCAAAGGCTAAAAATAACGCATGCTATCATGAGAACTATCTGACAACTTCAAAACGAGGCCAGAACAAGCTATTATTTAACCCTTAATGTTACTTATACTCTAATAATCAAATAAATCAATAATTAAAAAACTAAACTAAACAACAACAACAACAAAAAAACCCAATATTTGACATTGGAGTGGTAAATTAAAAGACAAAAACAAATACTGGCACATTTCCTGGTATAAAACAAAATTATTTTTCAAATCTACGTCAAAGTATAAAACACTGTTTTACACTAGGTCGTTGTGTTATTCAGGGTCAACTTGTCATGTTAAATGAAGTAAAGATACACAAGTGCTGTAGATGAGCGCTGGATCCCTGAGTGCTGCACTCAGCTGTGTGCTACATTTTCCACATCACCACATCAGATACATAAAACTGGAAGCAGATCAGTAGTCAGCATGTCAGTGCGTGAGCTACCAAAGTCAGCAGCTACTGCGCTTAAAGTAGTTCAGCCTGGGGCTGAAACCACACACAGAGCTGGGCTGTTTGATCACAGTCTGAAGGGGGTCATTGTTTCTAATTTCATCCAAGCACAGCCTTTCTGTGAATAGCTACCTATGCTGCATGCACCACGCATTCTAGGATGCAGCTTGTGTCAGGTCTGTTTTGTTGTTTTTCCATCCTGTAAAAATCCCTGCTTGCCAGTATTTGCAACTCTCCTTCACGGAAAAAAAATCTATAATATAATCAATAAAAGGATACGTGGGAGTGTTGAATTACACCTACTATCTCAGAAAATATGGCTTGTTGACTGTCCTGTGGCCGATTAAGGATACATTATGGTCTGTAAAACACAATGCGCACAATATTTTTCATTGTACATTCACACATAAATAGAAGTGGTTACCAGCTATCGGGCTCTCCAACAGGGAGCACGCTGTTCAGGTCCAAAATGTCAACCTCATCCAAAACTGTTGTGGCACCAGCGGCGCCGCTGCTGTCCTCCACAGCGGCATCGAGAGACGCGGAGCTCGGCTGAAAATAAGCGAACGGCTCCTCTTCTAAACCCAGAGGCGAAGAGACACACGGATGCGGACTTGAAATGTCATATTTACTGGATAAATGCTCACTGGAACACGTTTTAGCCCCGCGCAGACACGACAACGAGGTCTGGAGATGAGGGCCGATGGAGCAATTGTTTACAGCGTTCGCTCTGCTCCGCAGTTGTTCGTTTTGCTTCTCCAATTTTCGGACCAATTCCTGAAGCTTTAACACCTCCAGCTCCGCGTTGGTGATTTTATTGTTGCCATTGACGTCTGCCATCATCTGGGGGTTCAAGACCTCTGCTTCCATTTGGTAGAAAGCACATTGAGAGAAGCAAATTGCACGGCCTGCCTGCAGAGGGTCCTACTGAATTCAGAGAGGGTGTCCAGATTCCCCCTTTAAAGCTACTACTCACACGCGCACACACAAACTCACTGATGCTGCTGCTGCTGCTGGGATGACTGCACAGCTTCCACCTCATTGGTCAGCAGCTCGGAGTTCAACTCCCATCACACCACTGGCGAGGAAGTGTTTGTTATAGACACACACAGCATCGATGTGCTTCTTTGTTTACTTGTAAGTGATAATTTATGCTTTACAGTTCTGAATCACACTAGATGTTATCAAAATTTTTCGTATATCACCAAATATGATTTGAAAAACACAAGTAATGCTTTAATGAAAACACCTGAATCCACAATAGAGGGGAAATGAAAATAAAACAGTATCGACTTGGTTATCTTGAAGTAGGCAAACATTCTAGTAAAAAAGATTTTAAATTATTAAAATACACTAATTGTTCATTTTGAGGTTTGTCATTTTATTGTTTTCAAATTTGTAATTTATTGTACAAAAAGTTGTTTATTTATTCGTTATGTCAAGAAAAAAGCTAAGATCTTTCAGTGCTACCATAGCCTGTTAGCTAATTAAAAAAAAGGGATTTAAGCAATGAACAAATAAAAAAAAACACAAAACAACCTAACATACAAAAAAGCTTGTTGTCGCTTTACTTGGTTACAAGATTACCAGTCAGTAGCTTCAGTTCAACCTCTGATCTTTTGATTTCGACTTATTTGTGCTCACTATTCGTAAAGTTTGATTTCATAAAGGGACTGAAGAACTTGGTCATATTGCAGGACAAAAACGACTTGAATAGGTTTACAAAAATGTATCACACATCCTTTCACCACATTTGAGATGTTACTTTGGATCCTGGTTTAAGTCTCTTTCGTAAAGTCAAAGCAAAAACACTTATGAACAAGTAAAGCAAATAAAGCTCTCATACCCCCAAACACTACCAAACAATTATGAAGACATCACTTTATTGTCATGTGATCCTTGTAAACATACACTTAAAGAACAGGAATGTTTTTATTCATTTATATTTTAGAAAAGGAAATTTGTATTGCCTTTATTGCACAAAGAAAAAGCCCCCGGCCGTCAGTATAGTACTATCTGCTATTATTCAATTACAAGAGTCCCCCCTCCCAAAAGCTTCAGGCTTAAAAGAATACAAGAACTGATTCACTGTATCGATGTACATACAGAGACAGTAATATAACACCACAGTTACAGCACTGTGGTTTTAAAAGTATATTCACGACACATTACATGTCTTATATCAATGTTAAAAATATATATCAGTGTAACTGTAATTTGTCACCCACCTAAAGATGTCTCAGCTTATTATAATGTAAGTCTGTAAGAACCCTTATCACCCACACTGTAGTGATGCAGTAATCCATGTGATCTTTACAGAGGTTCAGCATCTCCATTTATCTTTGGGAGGGAAAAAGAAAAGCATAGATTTTATACAGATTCTTATTAACCAAAATAATCTAATATAGATGTATTAATTTGCTGGAGTTTACATTCAGAATAGTAAAGACATTATTCATTTACCTCTGGTGATTTCAAAGCAGTGCTCGCAGTGCACCATGCGCTTGTAGACCCACATGCTGTCTCCAGCTTTCAGATTACCCAGAGTGCTGTTGCACACGTCGCACTGCCAAAACACAATAGATGCTCAAATAAGGAGGAGTTATATACATGATTTACACAGTGCTGCAGTACTGGTGACTGATTATATCTGACTGCCGCTGGCTAAATGTCACTTAATACATTTACTCAAACATTCAAAAGCTTCTTCCAATTCATTATGCTTCCAATGAAGTAATATATGACTGCAGCCTTTTAAAGGTCATAGCATTCAGCATTCATGAGTAAATGGGGAAAAATAATTTGTATAAAATCCACTTCCAGGCTTTTAAATTTAGTGTTGATCTGAATTCCTCTCCGGTGGCTGCTTGTTGCTCACCTAAGGAAGAAATATCAGATCTTAAAACTAAAATGCTCACTTTAAAACAGGTGGCGTGGCTTTTGATATTCATCTCATCCAGGACCATCTTGGCATCACCAGTGAAGGGCTTATGGCAGATGGTGCACAGATCTTTCTCCAGCCTACAGCAGACAAAAAGAAATCAATGATAAGATACACCGAGCATGGAAAATGATCTCTTTGCCAAAAAAAGAGAAATTTTATGAAATAACTCAGCCCTTGTGTCGTACTCTTGATTGCATCTCAACAGTTTCTTAAAGGATGAATAAGGATGTTCAAGGCAATCCCACCAAGAGGATGAACACCTTTGGTGACCATCACTGGGTTAACATAGTTTCAGAATCTTGGTATCAGATGGTAACTGGTGGAAGTAGCAACAAATGTATAAGCTTTACCTATTTAGATTTTTCTAACTGTGTATTTTTCTAAAATATTGAATTAATTCTGCACTACTTTTAATTCCTGAGATAAACCACTTGCTGAAGAAAAGTAGGAAGCCGAACAAAGTATTCCAGAGTCTAGCATCTTCTGACATTTAAGCATTTTTGACCAAGTAGATTTTGATCCAGACATGGATAGTAGATCAGGAACAGACACTCAAGATTTAAGTGGCCTTCAAGTCATCACATAAAACCACATATGTCAAACAACTGTTGCTGAAATCTAAGGTCGGACATTCACAAATGATTGTAAGGCCAATAATGTATCCCATGACCAAACTAAAAATATTCCTATAGAGTTATGTGCATTTTCTTTTGTTTGTGCCATGCCAACATGCAAAACTGAGGTGATGAGCATGGTAAACATTAGAACTGTTAAACATCAGCATGTTAGCAATGTCACTGTAAGCATGTTAACATGCTGATATTGCATTTAGCTCTAGGGAAAGCTGTGATTAGTGTGTCTGAAACACAAAATGACCTTCAGTTTTAGTTTTTTCTTGTTACAGTTTGGGGTCTTGGAATTCTTTTGCAATACTTCTCCTACCTTTCAGAAGATCCGTAGATACTTTTCATGGACGATTTAGAGTAGATGGGGTCACTATAAGTGTCATCTGACCTGCTGTGAGTTAGTGACAGAAGCTTGTTTTACTCTCATGCGATGTTTGCACACAATATTAATCCTAAATAAAATAATACCTGCTACTCCTGTATGAGGTTGTGGTGAAGACAGTGGGGCTGGTGACGCTGGTGTACTCGTAACTATAAAAAAGAGAAAATCAGGCAGAAGTCAAATACTTTCTGCAGTGTTCACTAAAGTATGAGGCCTTTCTTTGCTCAGCTGCTTACCTAGAGTCCGGTGAGGAGTAGGTGTAGGTTTTATGGTTGCTACTGTAGTTGTCGCTGAGTATACAAATGCATAACAGATCAGGGTCAGATAGAAAAACAACAGCTGGAATTCATTTCAGTGAACATACAAATGGTTACCTGTAGGAGCTGGTGCGTGTGGAGGGGACATCATCAGTGTACGAGCTGTAACTGCATCAAAAGGCAAAGCAGTTTGCGATGGAACAGGGACTGAACTCTATATTTGCTTACATTTGAGCTTGTTCCATGTATGATATAGAAACGTTAAGCTAAAGTGTATCGTAGCCACTGCTCACAGTGTTCGCCTAACTTGGACAAAGATAACATTTATAAAAAATCTGAGTGAGGTCAAATCTAGCAGCAGTGCGTTATCTAAATTGTGCTAAAAGAGGAATCTTCACTAATCAAGTTCTGAAAAGTGACTCATTTGGTATCAATGTTTTACCTGAGTGTGCGCGTGGAGGAGGGGGATTTCAGAGATGGGTTTTCTCCTCTGCAAAACAAAATAGGAAAATTAAGAGTACTTATTACCATAGGACTAGAAATAAAATGGCACATTCTGGATGATACGTTTCTAACCCTCACCCTTTGCTTCTGTCCTCTGTCACAGTCTTTGTGACGCTTTTTCTGTTAAAACAGGGACAATGGAATGATTTAATTCCTGGGGAGGATTTACTTGTTTTGTAAATGAGTAATGATCCACTGAGACAACTCACTTGACAGGAGAGGATGGATTTGATGTGATAGACTTAGGCAGGAGGGTGCCATACAGTTCATCCTCAGGCCTATGAAGACAACGTTATCATGAAGACCACATTATTTTCGTCGCACATCTGAATGTGTAAAATCAATGATGAAAGGTTTTCTTACATGCTGGAAGTCTTTGTTGTGGTTGTAGTTTTAATGCCGTCTCTGAAATATCATAGGAAGACAAAACATCTTTAAATGACAGTTACTGATGTCATGGGTGTTAGTGAGTATTGGTGCTGCAGTAACTCACCCATTAGGGGTACTTTTGACAGTCACAGTCTCAGTAGTGGACACAGTGGTTTTGCTATATTGAAGAGAAGTGAAATGTTTTTTTACTGTCTATATAGGGTTCATAACTACAAACACTAAGTCAGTTCCAATGAAAACTTATTTTGTTTCATTTTTAACATATTTTATCATAGTTTAATGTGCTACCTTGTCTAAAACATGCTTTAATTGTTATAGACTTGTATCTGATTACATCATGTGTCTGTAATTCATTGGTTCAATGTTTTTATGTCTGAAGAAACTTGAATGTATTTTCCAAAGGGGCCATTACCTGTCTGTGACGTCCTTTTTGACCGATTTGGGAATGAGTGTGTTGTAAAGTTTGTCCTCAGCACTGTAAGGAAATTAATTGAGGTTAGTTCTTTTTTTCTGATGTCTCGATGACTGTACAGCACAGAAACAAGCCAAGCATGACACCAGGCACGCTGTCAGCTCACACATCGCTTCACACACCTACAGACCATCTGGGTATTCATTAGCCCACATTTCTGCAGCAGGAGATGAAAATGCATTATGCAAGAGCTCAGAAGAGGCTGTACTAATTCTGATCTTCCGTAATAGTTTTTAATGTGAAGGCTTCCTTCGAATCTCACTCAGTGTGTGCGCTGATATGGTTAACATTTTTTGTTAGGAACTATTTTCAGATACGTCGGCTCTTCTGTGTTTTTATGGTTTACAGGCTCGGATTTTCAAAGTTTGGACAACAGTGAAGCTCTATTGCATGGAACAATTATGCATATTCATAGGCCTGATTTAGTTTTTTTTGCTCTTCTGATGGTGAACACCAAAAATATCAAAATACTTACTTCCTTCATCTGACTTAAATGTATAAAATGTAATCTCAAAAGGAAAGCAGCTCCACTGCATGATTACCATTATGAGTTGTAACTTACTTTGTGTCATTGCTGCTTTTAACCGTCTTGGTTGTAGTGACAGTTGTTTTACTGCAAAAATAAAACAAAAAAGAAAGTTCATCTCAGTAAATACTGAGTTTGCTGTTGCATGTTGTTATAATCAATGTGAGACTTCATGAAAGAAAATGTCACCTGTCTGTGGTTAGGGAATTATCCTTGATAGAGGGATC